>CM061557.1:12586986-12795511 GCA_030864225.1 Capsicum baccatum var. pendulum
CGGTTTTAGGGGTGGGCCAGAGTTCGAGTATACTTTATGCCAAAAATCAATCGAGTTTAATTTTTTGTGGCCATTTGGGTGGACAAATGGGCGAACGGAGCGAACGGGACATTTTTGAGCCAAATCGATGTGCTATAGCCCATGGTTTCGGGGGTTGGCCAGAGGTCCGAGCGTGCTGTGGGCCTAAAATTGATCGGGCATGCCAGGGAAGTTAGGGATCATCCCAGTGTGGTCTCATTTATTTTTTATGGCCATTTGGGTGGATAACGGTGTGAAATGGCATAAATGGGGCATTTTTAAGACAAAATTGATGTGCTATAGCCACAGTTTTAGGACTGGGTCGAGGTTCGGGCATGCCGTGGGGCCTAAATTGATCGAGAAGTGCCAGGGATATTAGGGAACATACTAGTGTGGTCTGTTTAATTTTTCGTGGACATTTGTGTGGACGACAAATGGGGTGAAACGGCATGAATGCAGCATTTTCGAGCCAAATCGATGTGCTATAACCAATGGTTTTGGGGGTGGGCTGGGGTCCGAGTGTGCTGTTGGCTAAAATTTATCGGGGCGTGCAAGAGAGTTTGGTGGTATCTTAATATGGTCCATTTAATTTTTTGTGGCCATTTGGGTGGACAAACGGGCAAAATAGGTGTATGGGGCATTTTTAGGGCCAAATTAGTGTGCTATATCCCATGGTTTTGGGGGTAGGCCGGGGTCCGGGTGTGCTAAGGACTAAAAAATTGATCGAGGCATTCCAAGGAGGTTGCGGATTATCCCAGTGTGCTTTGTTTAATATTTTTTGGCTATTTTGGTGGATATAAACAGGTGAAATGGTGCAAACAGGCATTTTTTGAGTTATAATCAGTGTGCTATAGCCCACGGTTTAAGGGGGAGGGCCAAGGAGTCAGGCGTGCTGTGAGCCAAAAATCAATCGAGGCATGCCAATGAGGTTGGGGGATCGTCCCATTATGATCCAATTTAATTTTTGTGACCATTTGGGTGGACAAACGGGCAAAACAGTGCAAACGGGGATTTTTGGGCCCAATCGGTGAGCTATAAACCCGTGGTTTTTAGGGGTGAACCCAGGGTCCTGGTGTGCTATGGGCCAAAAATAAATCGAGGCAATGCAAGGAAATTGGGGATCATCCCAGTGTGGTTCGTTTAATTTTTCATAGCCATGTTTGGCGGACAAATGGGCAAAACGACACTAAATGGGCATTTTTCGGGCCAAATCGTGTGGTATAGCCCAAGGGTTTTGGGGATGGCTCCGATGTTCGGGGTGTGATGTGGCCTAAAAATTGAAATGAAGTATGCCAGGGAGGTTGCAGATTATCCCAGTGTTGTCTGAATAATTTTTGTGGCTATTTGTGGTTGGTCAACCAGGCCAAAACGGTGTGAAAGGGGCATTTTCCAAACCAAATCGGTGTGCTATTACCCACAATTTTGGGGGTAGGCTCGGGGTGCGGGCATGCTGTAGGCAAAAAAATTATCGAGGCATACCAGGGTAGTTTGGGGATCATTCTAGTGTGGTTCGTTAATTTTTCATTGATAGTTGGGTTGAAAAACGGGTGAAACGGCAAGAACAGAGCATTTTGGGGTCAAATTATTTGCTATAGCCCAGGGTTTTGGCGGTGGCCCCAGGTCCGAGCGTTGTTGTGGGCCAAAAATTGACTATGGCATGCTAGTAGGTTGAGAATCATCTCAGTGTAAGTTCGTTTAATTTTTCCGTAGCCATTTGGGTGTGGACTAACAGGCGAAACAGCTTGTGTGGGGTTAATTTTAGGCCAAATTGGTGTCTTATAGCCCACGATTTTGGTTGTGGCCCTGGGTCCCAGCGTGCTATTGGACAAAATATGATGGAGGAATGCCTGGGAGTTTGAGGATGATCCAAATATTGTCCGTTTACATTTTTGTGCAATTTGGGTGGATAAACGGGCGGACATGGCGCAAATAGGGCATTTTTTAGCCAAATCAGAGTGCTATAGCCCATGGTTTCTGGGGTGGGCCAGGGTCCAGGTATGCTGTGGGCCACAAATTGACCAGGGCATGCCAGGGAGGTTGGGGATCGTCCCAGTGTAAATTCGTTTAATTTTTTGAGTCTATTTAGGTGTACAAACGGGTGAAACGGTATGAACGAGGCATTTTTAGCCCAAATCGGTGTGCTATAGCCCATGGTTTTGGGGGTGGGCCGGGGTCTGGGCGTATTATGGGCTAAAAATCGATCGGTTCATACAAGGGAGGTTGGGGATCATCTCAGTGTGGTTCGTTTAATATTTCGTGACCATTTGGGTGGAAAAATTGGTGAAACGGCTAGAATGGGGCATTTTCGGGGCAAATCGGTTTGCTATAGCCCACGATTTTGGGGGTGGGCCGAGTTCCAAGTGGGCTATGGGCTGAAAATTGACCGGAGCATGTCAGGGAGGTTGGGAATCGTCCCAGTGTGTTCCGTTTAATTTTTGTTGCTATTTGGGTGGACAAATGGGTGAAACATTGCGAATGGAGAATTTTTGGGCCAAATCAATGTGTTATAGCCACAGTTTTGGGGGTGGGCTCGAGGTTCGGGCGTGCTGTGGGCCAAAAATTGACTGGGGTATGCCAGGGAGGTTGGGATCCACCTAGTGTTTTTTCTTTAATTTTGTGTGGCCATTTGGACAAACAAATGGGCAAAACAGCGCGAACGTGGTGTTTTTGTCCAAAATTAGTGTGCTATAGCCTATGATTTTGGGGTGGGCCCAGGGTCCAAGTGTGCTGTGGGTCAAAAAATTGACCAGGGCATACCAAGAGGTTGGGTATCATCCCAGTATTGTCTATTTAATTTTTTATGGCCATTTGGGCGGACAAACGGGCAAAACAACGCAAATGGGGTATTTTAGGCCAAATTGTGTGCTATAGCCCACAATTTTGGGGTAGGCCCGGGGTCCGGTCCTACTATATGACAAAAATCGACCGGACTTTATAGAGAGCTTGGTGAAACGTTCTAGTATGGTCTTTTTAATCTCTCATGGCTATTAGGGTGGATAAACGAGCGAAACAGTGGCGTACGGGGCATTTTTGGGTCAAATCGATGTGCTAATAGCTGATAATTTTAGAGGTGGGCCAGGGTACTTGGCATGATGTGGGAAAACAATCGACCGGGGTATTACAGAGAGGTTGGGGGAGAGTCTATTATGGTTAGTTTAAATTTTTGTGGCCATTTGGGTCGACAAACGGGCAAAATAGCACGATTGCGGCATTTTGAGCTAAATCAAGTGTGTTGTAGCAAACGATTTCGTGGGTTGCCTTGGGGTCCAAGAGTACTATAGGACAAAAATCGACCGAGGCGTGCAAGGGAGTTGGGTATCATTCCAGTGTGGTCCATTTAATTTTTTATGGCTGTCTGGGTGGATCAACGAGCGAAACGGGGCATTTTCGGGCCAAATTGGTGTGCTATAGCCCACAGTTCTAGGGGTTGGCTCGGGGTTTATGCGTGTTTTGGGCCAAAAATCAACTAGGGCATGCCAGGGATGTTGACGATTGTGCCAGTGTGGTTCGTTTAATTTTTCGTGGCCATTTGGGTGCACAAATAAGCGAAACGGCGCGAACGGGGCATTTTTCAGCCAAATCGATATGCTATAGCCCACAATTTTGGGGGGTCCGAGCATGTTGTGGTACAAAGATCGACTGGGGCATTCCACGGGGTTGGGAATCATCCCAGTGTGGTCTATTTAATTTTTTGTGGTTATTTGGCTGGACAAACGGGCGAAATGGCGCGAACGGGTAATTTTTGGGTTATATCGGTGTGCTATAGCCCAAGGGTTTGTGGGTGGGGCCCAAGGTTTGGGCGTGCTGTGTGCCTAAAATCAATCGAGACGGGCCAGGGAGCTTGGGGATTGTCCCCAGTCTGGTCCGTTTTATTTTCATATAGATTTGGCTGGACAAATAGGGCAAAATGGCGCGAATAGGGTATTTTCAAGCCCAATAAATGTCCTATAGCCCACGGTTTCAGGGATGGGCCTGGGGTTCGAGCATGTTGTTGGTTGAAAATCAACCAGGGAGGGCAAGGGAGGTTGGAGATCATCCTAATATGGTCCGTTATTTTTTGTGTCTATTTGGGTGGACAAAACCAAACAACGTAAATAGGGCTCTTTTGGGCCAAATTAGTGTTTCATAGCCCATGGTTTTGGGGTGGGCTCGGGGTTCGGGTGTTCTATGGAATAAAAATCAATTGAGGCATGCCAGGGAGGTTGGGGATCATCCCAGTGTTGTTTTGTTTAGTATTTTGTTGCCATTTAGGTGGACAAACGAGAGAAATGGCACGAACGCGGCATTTTTAGGTCAAATCGGTATGCTATAGCAACGGTTATGGGGGTGAGCCTAGGGTTCGGGTGTGCTGTGGGCCAAAAATCGACCAGGGTATGCCAGGGAGGTTGGTGATCATCCCAGTGTGGTCCGTTTAATTTTTTGTGTCTATTTGGGTGTACAAATGGGCTAAATGGCATGAACGAGGCATTTTTGGCCCAAATCGGTGTGCTATAGCCCATGGTTTTAGGGGTGAGCTCGGGGTCTGGGCGTGCTGTGGGCTGAAAATTGATCAGGGCATACAAAGGAGATTGGGGATCATCTCAGTATGTTTTGTTTAATTTTTTGTGGCCATTTGGGTGGATAAATGGGCAAAACGTCTAGAACGGGGCATTTTTGGGGCAAATTGGTTAGCTATAGCCCACAGTTTTGGGGGGTGGGCCGAGTTCCAAGTGTGCTGTGAGCTGAAAATTAATCGGGGCATGCCAGGGAGGTTGGGATCTTCCCAGTGTGGTTCATTTAATTTTTTGTTGCCATTTGGCTGAACAAACGGGCGAAACGGTGTGAATGGGGCATTTTTGGACCAAATCAATGTGCTATAGCCCACAGTTTCGGTGGTCGGCTTGGGGTTCGAGCATGTTGTGGGCCAAAAATTGACCGAGGTATGCCAGGGAGGTTGGGAATCCTCCCAGTGTTTTTTTTTTAATTTTGCGTGGACATTTGGGAAGACATATGGGCAAAACAGCGCAAACATGGTGTTTTTGTGCAAAATCGATGTGCTACATAGCCTACGGTTTTGGGGTGGGCCTAGGGTCCGAGTGTGCTGTGGGTCAAAAATTGACCAGGGCTTGCCAGGAGGTTGGGGATCATCTCAGTGTTGTCTGTTTAATTTTTCATGGCCATTTGGGCGGACAAATGGGCAAAACAATGCAAATGGGGCATTATTAGGCCAAATTTGTGTGTTATAGCCCACGATTTTGGGGTAGACCCGGGGGTCCGGGCCTACTGTGCGCCGAAAATCGATCGGGACTTGGCAGGGAGCTTGGGGAACATTCCAGTATGGTCCTTTTAATCTTTCAAGGCTATTTGGGTGGACAAACGGGCGAAACAGCATGTATGGGGAATTTTTTGGGTCAAATCGGTGTGTTATAGCCGATAATTTTAGACGTGGGCCATGGGACTAGGCATGCTGTAGGAAACAAAATCGACCAAGGTATGCCAGAGAGGTCGGGGATAGTCCAGTATGGTTAGTTTAATTTTTGTGGCTATTTGGGTCGACAAACGGGCAAAACAGCGTGATCAGGGAATTTTCGAGCTAAATCATTGTGCTGTAGCAAACAATTTTGTGGGTGGGCTCGGGGTCCGAGTGTACTATAGGACGAAAATCGATCGAGGTGTGCAAGGGAAGTTAGGGATCATCCCATTGTGGTCCATTTAATTTTATGTGGCCATTTGGGTGGATCAACGAGCAAAACGGGGCATTTTCGAGCCAACTTGGTGTGCTATAGCCCACAGTTCTAGGGGTTGGCTCGGGGTTTAACCGTGCTATGGGCTGAAATCAACTTGGGCGAGCTAGGGAGGTTGAAGATTGTCCCAGTGTGGTCCTTTTAATTTTTCGTGGCCATTTGGGTGCACAAATAAGCGAAACGGCGCGAACGAGGTATTTTCAAGACAAATCGATGTGCTATAGCCCACAATTTTGGGGGTGGGCCAGGGGTCCGAGCGTGTTGTGATCCAAAAATTAATCAGGGTATTCCAAGGGGTTGGGGATCATCCCAGTGTGGTCCATTAATTTTTTATGGTTATTTGGGTGGACAAACGGGTGAAATGGTTAAATCGGTGTGCTATAGCCTAAGGGTTTATTGGTGGGCCCGAGGTTCGGGTGTTCTGTGGGCCTAAAATCAACCAAGATGGGGTCAGGGAGCTTGGGAATTATCCCAGTGTGGTCCGTTTAATTTTTCATAAAGATCTGGCTGGGCAAATAGGCAAAACGGTGCGAATGGTGTATTTTCAGGCTCAATTGATGTGCTATAGCCCACGGTTTCAGGGGTTGGGCCTGAGGTTCGAGCATGTTGTTGGATTAAAATCAACCAGGGCATGAAATGGAGGTTGGAGATTATTCCAATGTGGTCTGTTTAATTTTTTGTGGCTATTTGAGTGGACAAATGGATAAAACAACGTAAACGAGGCTTTTTTGGGCAAATTTTGTGTTTTATAGCCCACGGTTTTGGGGGTGGGCCCGGGGTTTGGGCGTTCTATGGGCTAAAAATCAGTCGAGGCATGCCAGGGAGGTTGGGGATTATCCCAGAGTGGTTTTCTTTAATATTTTGTTGCCTTTTAGGTGGACAAACGAGAGAAATGGCACGAACGGGGAATTTTCGGGTCAAATCAGTGTGTTATAGCCAACGGTTATGGGGGTGGGCCTAGGGTTTGGGCATGTTGTATGCCAAAAATCGACCAGGGTATGCCAGGGAGGTTGGGGGATCATCTCAGTGTAGTTTGTTTAATTTTTTGGGGCTATTTGGGTTGAAAAATAGGAAAAACGGTGCCAACGGGGCATTTTCGAGCTAAATCGATGAGCTATAACCCACAGTTTCAGTGGTGGGCCCAGGGTTTTGGCGTATTGTGGGCCAAAAATTTATTGAGGCATGCCGGGGAGGTTGTGGATCATCCTTGTTGGTCTGTTTAATTTTTCATGGTCATTTGGGTAGAAAAATGGGCAAAACGGTGCTAATTGGGCATTTTTTCGGGCTAAATCGGAGTGCTATAGCTCACAGTTTTGGGGGTGGACCCAAGGTCTGGGCGTCCTATGGCAGAAAAATTGAATGGAGCATGCCATGGAGGTTGGGGATCGTCCCAATTTTATCTGTTTAAGTTTCTTGGCTATTTGGGTGGTGAACCAGGCGAAACAATGCGTACGGGGCATTTTCGAGCTAAAACGGTGTCCTATGACCCATGATTTCGAGGGTGGGTCCGGGTTCCGGGTGTGCTGTTGGGTAAAAATTGATCTAGGTATACAAGGGGGTTGGGAACCATCCTAATGTTGTTCGTTTAATTTTTCGTGGACATTTGGGTCGACAAACGGACGAAACGGCTCGTACGGGGCATTTTTGGCCAAATCGGTGTTCTATAGCCCATGATTTTGGGGGTGGCCCCGGGGTCCGGGCGTACTGTGGGATAAAAATTGATTGTGGCATGTCAAGTAGATTGGGGATCATCCCAGTGTGGTCCGTTTAATTTTTTTGTGCCATTGGGTGGACAAACAGGCGACATGGCACGAACGGGGCATTTTTTGGCCAAATCGGTGTGCTATAGCCCACGATTTCTGGGGTGGGCAGGGGTCCGGGTATGTTGTAGGCCGAATATTGATCAGGGCATGTCAGGGAGGTTGCAATCATCCCTGTGTGGTCCGTTTAAATTTTTATGGCCGTTTGGGTAATAAACGGGTGAAACGGCGCGAACGAGGCATTTTCGGTCCAAATAGGTGTGCTATAGCTTATGGTATCAAGGGTGGTCCCGAGGTTCGGGAGTACTGTGGGCCAAAAATTGACCGGGGCATGCAAGGGAGGTTGGGTACCATCTCAGTGTGGTTTGGGCCAAATAGGTGTGTTATAGCCCATCGTTTTGGTGATGGGCCGAGGTCTAAGTGTGCTGTGGGCCAATAATCGACCGGGGCATGCCAAGGAAAATGGGGATGGTCCCAATGTGGTCCGTTTAATTTTTCGTTTACATTTGGGTGGACGAATGGGCAAAACTGCGCGAATGGGGCATTTTTAGGCCAATTAAGTGTGCTATAGCCTACAATTTTAGCGATGGGCCCGGGGTACGAGTGTGTTGTGGGCCAAAAATCTATCGGGGCATGCCAAGGAGGTTGGGGATCATCCCAGTGTTGTTTGTTTAATTTTTCATGGCTATTTGGGTTAATAAATGACCAAAACGGCATGAACGGGGCATTTTTGTGCCGAATTGGTGTGCTATAACCCACGATTTTATGGGTGGGCCTGAGGTCCGGGCATGCTGCGGGCCAAAACTCAACCGAGGTATGATAGGGAGGTTTTGGAATATCCCAGTGTGTTTTGTTTAATTTTTGTGGCTATTTGGGTAGAAAAATAGGTGAAACTGCATGAACGGGGCATTTTTAGGCCAAATCGATGTGCTATAGCCCACGATTTTGGGGGTGGGCCCAAGGTACGGGCGTTCTATTGGCCCAAAATTGATTGGGGCATTCCAGGGGGTTGAGGAACCCCCCAGTATGGTCTATTTAATTTTTCGGGTCCATTTGGATGGAAAAAGGGCGAAACTACGCGAACGGGGCATTTTTGGGCCAAATCGGTGTGCTATAGCCCACGGTTTTTGGGTAGGCCTGGGATCTGGGCATGTTGTGGGATAAAAATTGAATGGGGCATACCATGGAGGATTGGGGTTGTTGCAGTGTGATCCGTTTAATTTTCGTGGCCATTTGTGTGGACAAACGTGCGTAATGGCTTGAATAGCGCATTTTTGGGCCAAATAGGTGTGTTATAGCCCATGGTTTTGGTGGTGGGCCGAGGTCTAAGTGTGCTGTGGGCCAATAATCGACCGGGTCATGCCAAGGAAAATGGGGATGGTCCCAATGTGGTCTGTTTAATTTTTCGTTTACCTTTGGGTGGACAAATGGGCAAAACGGCGCGAATGGGGCATTTTTGGGTCAATTAAGTGTGCTATAACCTACAATTTTAGCGATGGGCCCGGGCTATGAGTGTGCTGTCGGCTGAAAATCGATCGAGGCATGGCAAGGATATTGGGGATCATCCCAGTATTGTTTGTTTAATTTTTCATGTCTATCTGGGTTAATAAACGACCAAAATGGCATGAAGGGGGCATTTTTGTGCCGAATCGGTGTCTATAGCCCACGATTTTATGGGTGGGCCTGAGGTCCGGGCATGCTGTGGGCCAAAACTCAACCAAGGTATAATAGGGAGGTTGTGGAATATCCCAGTGTGGTTTGTTTAATTTTTTTGGCTATTTGCGTAAAAAAATAGGTGAAACGGCGTGAACGGGGCATTTTTGGGCCAAATCGATGTGCTATAGCCCACAATTTTGAGGGTGGGCCCAAGGTCCGGGCATTCTATTGGCCAAAAATTGATCGGGGCATGCCAGGGGGTTGAGAAACGCCCCAGTATATTCTATTTAATTTTTTGGGGCCATTTGGATGGAAAAAGGGCGAAACGACGCGAACGGGGCATTTTTGGGCCAAATCGGTGTGCTATAGCCCACAGTTTTGGGATAGGCCTGGGATCCGGGCATGTTGTGGGATGAAAATTGAATGGGGAATGCCAGGGAGGATTAGGGTTGTCGCAGTGTGATCCGTTTATTTTTTCATGGCCATTTGGGTGGACAAATGGGCGAAATAATGAGAACGGGGCATTTTCAGGCCAAATCGGTGTGCTATAGCCGATGGTTTAAGGGGTGGGCCTAGGATCTGGGCATGCTTTGGGTCAAAAATTGACCGAGGTATGCCAGGGAGGTAGGGGATAGTCCCAGTGTTGTTCTTTTAATTTTTCGTGGACATTTGGGCCCACAAAGGGGCGAAACATCACAATCGGGGCATTTTCGGGTCAAATCGGTGTGCTATATCCCACGGTTTCGTGGGTGGGCTCGGGGTATGTGTGTGCTGTAGGCCAAAAATCAATCAGGGTATTGAAGGAATGTTGGGAATCATCCTAGTGTGGTCCGTTTAATTTTTTGTGGCCATTTCGGTGGACAAACGGGCAAAATGGTGCAAACGAAGCATTTTCAGGCCAAATTGATGTGCTATAGCCCACAGTTTAGGTGGTGGGCCCAAGGTATGAGTGTGCTGTGAGCCAAAAATTGACCGGGGCATGCCAGGGAGGTTGGGGATCATCCCAGAGTGGTCCATTTAATATTTAGTGGCCATTTGAGTGGACAAATGGGCAAAACGACGCGTACGGGGCATTTTTAGGATAAATAGGTGTGCTATGGCTCACGGTTTTGGGTGTTCGCTCGAAGTTCGGGCTTTCTGTGGCCCATAAATCGATGAAGGCGTGCCAGGGAGGTTGGGGATCATCCCAGTATGGTCCATTTAATTTTTTGGTCATTTGGGTTAGCAAATGGGTGAAACGGCGCGAACAAGGAATTTTTGGGCCAAATCGATGTGTTATAGCCCATGATTTTGTGGGTGGGCCAGGGGTATGAGCGTTTCTTAGGCCAATAACTGACCGGGGCATTCCAGGAAAGTGGGGATCATCCCAGGGTGGTTCGTTTAATTTTTTGTCGCCATTTGGGTGGACAAACGGGTGAAATGGCGCGAACGAGGCATTTTTGGGATAAATTGGTGTGCTATAGCCCACAATTTAGGAGGTGGATCCAAGGTTCGGGTGTGCTGTGGGTCTAAATTTGAACGGGATGTGCCAGGGAGGTTGGGTAGAGAAATGGGCAAAACGGTGCGAATGGGGCATTTTTTAGCCTAATTGATGTGCTATAACCTAAGGTTTTAGAGTTGGGCCTGGGGTCCGGGTGTGCTGTCAGCTGAAAATCGATTGGGGCATGCAAGGGAGGTTGGGGATCATCCCAATATGGTCTATTTAATTTTTCGTAGCAATTTGGGTGGACAAACGGGTAAAACGGCGCTAACGGACATTTTCAAGCTAAATTAGTGTGCTATAGCCCGTGGTTTTGGGGTTGGGCTCAGCGTCTTAGCATGATATGGTGTGATAATCAATCGGGGTGTGCCAAGAAGGTTGGGTATCATCCTTGTGTGGTTTGTTTATTATTTTGTGTCTATTTAGGTGGATAAACAGGCAAAACAGCGTGCATGAGGCATTTTTTGGGTCAAATCGGTGTGCTATAGCCCACGGTTATGGGGGTGGGGCCAGGGTTCGGGTATGCTGTGAGCTGAAAATCGACCGAGGTATTCCAGGGAGGTTAGGGATCATCATAGTGTGGTTCGTTTAATTTTTCATGGATATTTGGGTCGACAAACAAGCAAAATGGTATGAACGGGGCATTTTCTGGCTAAATCGGTGAGCTATAGCCCATGGTTTGGGGGGTGCGCCAAGGGTCCGGGCGTGCTGTGTGTTAAAAATTAATCGGGGCATGCCAGGGAGGTTGGAGATTATCCCAGTGTTGTCCGTTTAATTTTTTATGGCCATTTGGGTGGAGAAATGGACAAAACGGCGTGAATGATGCATTTTTGAGACAAATCGATGTGCTATAACCTACGGTTTCGGGGGTGGGCCCAGAGTCCGAGCGTGCTGTTGGATAAAAATTAACCTAGACGTGTAAGGAAGGCTGAACATCATCCTAATTTGGTCCGTTTAATTTTTCGTAGCCATTTAGG
This sequence comes from Capsicum baccatum var. pendulum, assembly GCA_030864225.1. NCBI lineage: Eukaryota > Viridiplantae > Streptophyta > Magnoliopsida > Solanales > Solanaceae > Capsicum > Capsicum baccatum. Next base: position 12,598,601 of record CM061557.1, read on the forward strand.
TGGACAAGCGGGTAAAACGGCATAAATAGGGCATTTTTGAGCAAAATTAGAGTGTTGTAGCCCACGGTTTCGGGGGTGAACCCGGGGTTCAGGAGTTTCATGGGCTGAAAATCGATCGGGAAGTTACACGAATGTTGGGGATCACCCCAGTGTGGTTTGTTTATTATTTCTTGGCCATTTAGGTGGACAAACAGGTGAAATAATGTGAACGGGGGCATTTTGGGGTCAAATTGGTGTTCTATAGCCAATAATTATGGGGGTGAGCCCAGTATTTGTGGGTGCTGTGGTCCAAAAATTAGTTGGGGTATGCCAGGGAGGTTGGGGATCGTCCCAGTATGGTACTTTTAATTTTTTGTGGCCATTTGGGTGGACAAACAAGTGAAACGGTGCGCATTGGGCATTTTCGAGCCAAATTAGTGAGCTATAGCCCACGGTTTTGGGGGTGGGCATAGGGTCCAGGCATGTCGTGGGCAAAAAATTGGCCGAGCCATGCCAGGGAGGTTGGGGATCGTCCCAGTGTGGTCCGTTTAATTTTCGTGGCAATTCTGGTGGACAAATGGGCAAAACATCTCGCATGGGGCATTTTCAGGCCTAATTGGTGAGATATAGCCCATAATTTTGAGGGTGAGCTTAGGGTACAGGTTTACTGTGGCTAGAAAATTGAATGGAGCATGGTAGGGAGGATGGGGATCATCCCAGTATTGTCTGTTTAATTTTTTGTGGCTATTTGGGTGGTCAACCAGGCGAAACGGTGCGAACGAGGCATTTTTTAGCTAAATCGGTGTCATATGACCCATGATTTTGAGGGTGGGCAAGGGGTCCTGGCATGCTGTAGGCCAAATCGGTGTGCTATAACCCATGATTAAGGGGTACCTGTGTAGTCCGTTTAATTTTTCATGGCTATTTAGGTAGACAAACAGGCAAAATGGCGCGAACGAGGCATTTGAGGTCAAAATCGATGTACTATAGCCCATGATTTCAGGGGTGTGCCTGGGGTTCGGGCATGCTGTTGGCCAAAAAGTGACCGAGGCATAGTAGGGAGATTGGGGATCAACCCAGTGTGGTCTGTTTAATTTTTTGTGCCTATTTGGATGGACAAACGAGCAAAACGACTCGAACGGGGCATTTTTTGGGCCAAATCGGTGCGCTATAAGCCACGGTTTCAGGGGTAGGCTAGGGTTCAAGCGTGTTGTGGGACCAAAATCAATCGGGAATGCAAGGGAGGTTAGGGATCATCCCAGTGTGATCCGTTTAATTTTTTGTGGCCATTTAGGTAGATAAACGGGCAAAACAACTCGAACAGGGCAGTTTCAAGCCACATCGATGTGCTATAGCCAACGGTTTTGGGGGTGGGCTGGAGTCTGAGCGTGCTGTGGGCCAAACATTGACCGAGGCATGCCAGGGATATTAGGGATCATCCCAGTGTGGTTCGTTTAATTTTTTGTTGCCATTTGGGTGGACAAATAGGCAAAACGGCGCAAATGGGGTAATTTTTGGCCAAATCAGTGTGCTCTAGCCCATAGTTTTGGGGGTGGGCCTGGGTTTGGGCGTGCTGTGTGCCAAAACTTGACTGGGAAATGTCATAGAGGTTGGAGATCCTTCTAGTATTTTTCATTTAATTTTTCATGGTCATTTGGGCGGACAAACAGCCAAAACAGCACGAACGTGGCATTTTTGTGCTAAATCGGTGTGCTATAGCCCACGGTTTTAGGGGTGGACTGGAGGTCTGAGTGTACTGTGGGACCAAAATCAACTGGGGAATACCAGGGAGGTTTAGGATCATCCCAGTGTGGTTTGTTTAATATTTCGTGGCTATTTGGGTTGAAAATGGGCAAAATGGCACAAACAGGGCATTTTTGTGCCAAATCGATGTGCTATAGCCCACGGTTTTAGGGGTGGGCCTGAGGTCCAGCTGTGTTGTGGGCCAAAACTCAATCAGGATGAGATAGGGAGGTTGGAAAACATCCCAGTTTGGTCCACTTAATTTTTTGTGGCTATTTGGGTAATGAAACAGGTGAAATGGTGCGAACGGGGCATTTTTGAGCCAAATCGATGGTCTATAGCCCATGGTTTTGGGTATGGGTCCAGGATTCGAGCGTGCTGTGGGCAGAAAATTGACCGGACATGCCAGGATGTTGGGGATCATTCAAGTATGGTGTGTTAATTTTTTTGTGGCCGCTTGGGAAGACAAATGGGCAAAACAGCGCGAACGGGGCATTTTTGGGGAAAATCGGTGTACTATAGCACACGATTTTGGGGTAGCCACAGAGTCCGGGCATGTCGTGGGCCAAAAATCGACTGAGGAATTCCATAGATGTTAGATATTATCCCAGTGTGATCTGTTTAATTTTTTATGGCCATTTGGGTAGACAAACGTGCAAAATTGCATGAATGGGGCATTTTCAAGCCAAATCGATGTGCTATAGCTGACTGTTTTGGGGGAAGGTCTGGGGTCTAGGAATGTTGTGGGCCAAAAATCGACTGGGGTATACCAGGGTATTTGGGGATAGTTCTAGTGTGGTTAGTTTAATTTTTCGTGGCCATTTCATCAACAAACCAGCGAAACAGCACGATCAGGGCATTTTCGGGCAAAATCGGTCTGCTATAGCCCATTGTTTTGTGGGTGCAATCGGGTTTCGAGCATTTTGTATTCCTAAATTAACTAGGGCGTGAAAGGGAGGTTAGGGATTATCCCATTATGGTCCATTTAATTTTTTGTGGCTATTCACGTGGACAAATGGGAGAAAAGGCACAAACAGGGCATTTTTGGGCTAAATCGGTGTGCTATAGCCCATAGTTTTGGGGGTGGGTCCAGGGTTTAAGCGTGATGTGGGCAAAAAATTAACCGGGGAATGCCAGGGAGGTTGGGTATCATCCCAGTATGTTCCGTTTAATTTTTTTAGGCCATTTGGGTGGATAAATGGCCAAAACATTGCGAAAGGGGCATTTTTGGGAAAATCGGTGCGCTATAGCCCACAGTTTTGGGGGTGGGCCCGAGGTCCGGGCGTGCTGTAGGCCGAAAAGTGATCGAGGCATTCTAGAGAGGTTGGGTATCATCCTGGTGTGGTCCATTTCATTTTTTCTTGCCATTTTCGTGGACAAATAGGCAAAACGGAGTGAACAGGGTATTTTCGAGCCAAATCGATGTGCTATAGCCCTTGGTTTTGGGCGTGGGCCATGGGTCCGAGCGTACTGTGGTCCTAAAGTTGACCGGACCATGTTAGGGAAATAGGGGATCATTCCAGTGTGGTCCATTTAATTTGTTATGGCCATTTGGGAGGAAAAAAGGGAGAATGGCACAAACGGAGCATTTTTGAGACAAATACGCGTGCTATAGCCTACGTTTTCGGGGGGGGCCTGGGGTCCGGGCGTGCTGTGGGCCAAAAATTGACCGAGGCATGCCAGGGAGGTTGGGGATTATACCAATGTGGTCTGTTTAAATTTTTGTGGCCATTTGGGTGGACAAAAGGGTGAAATAATGCAAACGGGGCATTTTTATCCCAAATTGATGTGTTATAGCCAACGATTTTAGGGGCGGGCCTGGGGTTCGGGCGCTGTGTGGGCCACAAATTGACCAGAGTGTCCAAGTAGGTTGGGTATCATCCCAGTGTGGTCTGTTTAAATTTTCATGTCCATTTGGGTGGACAAACAGGCATAACGGCGTGAACAGAGCATTTTCGAGCCAAATCGGTGTGCTATAGCCCATGGTTTTGGGGGTGGACACGGGGTTCGGGTGGGACAAAAATCAATCGGGGCATGCCAGAGAGGTTGGGGATCTTTCCAGTATGGTCCTTGTAAATTTTTGTGACAATTTGGGTGGACAAACGTGCGAAACGACGCCAACAGGGCCAATTTGAGCTAAATCGGTGTGCTATAGCCCACAGTTTAGGGAGTGGGCACGGGGTCCGGGCGTGCTGTAGGCCAGAAATCGATCGAGGCATGCCAGGGAGGTTAGGGATCATCCCAATGTGGTCCGCTAAATTTTTTGTGGCCATTTGGTGGACAAACAGGCAAAACGGCGCAAACGGTGCATTTTTTGGTTAAATCGGTATGTTATAGCCCACAATTTCAGGGGTAGGCCCAGGGTCCAGGCGTGCAGTAGGCTGAAAATTAATTGGGGCATGTCAGGGAGGTTGGTTATCCTCTCAGTTTGGTCTGTTTAAATTTTTGTGGCTATTTAGAGGGATGAACGGTTGAAATAGCACGAACGAGGGGTTTTCAGGCCAAATTGGTGTGCTATAGCTCACGGTTTTAAGGGTGGCCCCAGGGTTCGAGCATGCTGTGTGCTGCAAATCAACCGAGGAATTCAAAGGAGGATGGGGATCATCCCAGTATGTTCTATTTAAATTTTTGTGGCCATTTGGGTGGACAAATAGGTGAAACGGAGCGAATAGGGCATTTTTAGGACAACTCGGTGTGCTATAGCCCACGGTTTTGGTGGTGGGCTCGGGGTTCGGGCGTGCTATGGGTCAAAAATCGACTGGGGTATGAAAAAGATATTGGGGATCATCCCATTCTGGTCCATTTAAATTTTCTTGGCCATTTGGGTAGACAAACGGGCAAAATAGTGCTAAAAGGGCATTTTGGGGTGAAATCGGTGTGCTAGAGCCCATTTTCAGGGGTGGGCCTCTGGTTCGTGTGTGATGTGGGATTCAAATAGACCATGGCATACCAGGAAGGTTGGTATTATCCTAGTTTGGTCCGTTTAAATTTTTATAGCTATTTTAGTGGGCAAACGGGCAAAACAGCGCGAACGAGCGTGCTGTGGGCTGAAAATTGATCGGGGTGTTCTAGGGAGGTTGAGAATCATCCCAGCATGTTCTTTTTAACTTTTAGTGGAAATTTGGGTGGACAAATTATCGAAACAGCGTGAATCGGGCATTTTCTAGTAAAATTGGTGTGCTATAGCCCACGATTTTAGGGGTGGGCCAGGGATCTGAGCGTGCTGTGGGCAAAAAATTGACTGGGCATGCCAGGGAGGTTGGGTATCATCCCAGTATGGTCCGTTTAAATTTTTGTGGACTTTTGGGTGGACAAATGGATGAAACGGCCCGAACTAGGCATTTTCGAGCCAAATCGATTTGCTATAGCCCATGGTTTTGGGGGTGGATTCGGGGTTCGGGCGTTCTGTGGGCCAAACATTGACCGAGGTACAAGGGAGGTTGGGGATCATCTCAGTGTGGTCCATTTAAATTTTTGTGGCTTTTTGGATGGACAAACAAGCAAAACGGCACGAACAGGATGTCTTCAGGAACGGGGATGGCCCGGGGTCTGAGTGTGTTGTGGGTGAAAAATCGATTGGGACATGCCAGGGAGGTTGGGTAGCATCCCAGTATGGTCCGTTTAAATTTTTGTGGCCATTTGGGTAAACAAACAGGCAAAACAGCGTGAACAGGGCATTTTCAGGCCAAATCATTGTGCTATAGCGCACGGCTTAGGGGGTGGGCCCGGGGTCCAGGCGTGCTGTGAGCCAAAAATTGACTGGGGTGTTCCAGGGAGGTTGGGTATAATCCCAGTGTGTTCCATTTAAATTGTTGTGGCTTTTTAGATGGACAAACAAGCAAAACGGCACGAACAGGATGTCTTCAGGAAAAATCGGAGTGCTATAGCCAACGGTTTATGGGGTAGACCGGGAATCCGGGCATTCTATGTGTTAAAAATTTATTGGGGAATATCAGGGCGGTTGGGAATCATCCCAGTATGGTCCATTTAAAATTTTTTGGCCATTTAGGTGGACAAACGAGTGAAAAGGGCATTTTCAGGCTAAATCGGTGTGCGCCCACAGTTTTGGGGGTGGGCCTAGGGTCCGGGCATGCTATGGGTCGAAAATTGACTGGGGCATAATGGGGAGGTTGGGGATCATCCCAGTGTGGTCTGTTTAAATTTTTATGTCTATTTTGGTAGACAAATGGGTGAAACGGCATGAACGGGGCATTTTTGGACTAAATCGATGTGTTATAGCCCACATTTTTGGGGGTGGCCCCTGGTTCAGAGCGTACAGTAGGCCAAAAATCAATCGGGGTGTGACAGGGAGGTTTAGGATTATCCCATTGTGGTCCTTTTAAATTTTTGTGGCCATTTGGGTGGACAAACAGGAGAAATGGTGCGAACGGGGCATTTTGAGCCAAATCGATGTGCTATTGCCCACGATTTTGGGGGTGGGACCAAATTCCTGGTGTGCTGTGGGCCAAAAAGCAATAGAGGCATTTTAGGCAGGTTGGGGATCATCCCAGTGTGTTCCATTTAAATTTTCATGGCCATTTGGCTAATAAACTGGCGATACGACGCGAATGGGGAATTTTCAGGCTAAATCGGTGTGCTATAGCCCACGATTTTAGAGGTAGGCCTTGGGTCTGGGCGTTTAGTGAGCAAAAAATCAATTGGGGTATGCCGACGAGATTGGGGATCATCCTAGTATGGTCTATTTAAATTGTTGTGGCCATTTGGCTGAACAAACGGGAGAAATCGACCGAAAATCAACCGAGGCATGCCATGGAGGTTGGGGATCATCCCAGTATGGTCTATTTAAATTTTCGTGTCCATTTGGGTTGAGAAATGGGTGAACGGGGCATTTTTAGGCCAAATCGTTATGCTATAGCCCACGGTATCGGGGGTGGGCTCGGGGTCCGAGAGTGCTGTGGGCCAAAAATCATCTGGGGCATGTCAGGAAGGTTGGGGATCATCTCAGTTTGTTCATTTGAAATTTTTGTGTCTATTTGGGTGGACAAACGGGTGAAACAACGTGAATGGGGCATTTTTGTGCCAAATCGGTATGCTATAGCCCACTGTTTCAGGGGTGGGCTTGGGGACTGGGTGTGTTGTGGGCCAAAATTAGACCGGGGCATGCTAGGGAGGTATGGGATCATCCCATTATGGTCCTTTTAAACTTTCGTGGCCATTTGGGAGGACAAACGGGTGAAACGGCAAGAACAGGGCATTTTTGGGCCAAATCGATCTGCTATAGCCTACGATTTTGGGGGTGGACTTTATGTCCGAGCATACTGTCGGCCTAAAATCTATCAGGGCATGCCAGGTAGGTTGGGTATCATCTTAGAATGGTACGTTTAAATTTTTGTGGCCATTTAGACGGACAAACGGATGAAATAATATAAACGGGGCATTTTCGGGTTAAATCAGTGTGCTATAGCCCACGGTTTTAGGGGTGGGCCTGGGTTGGAGCTTACTATGGGTCAATAATTGATTGAGGCATCCCAGGGTGGTTAGGTATCATCTCAGTGTGGTCCTTTTAAATTTTCATGGCAATTTGGGATGACAAACAGGTGAAGCAGAGCGAAGTGGGCATTTTTAGTAGAAATCAGTGTGTTATAGCCCCCAGTTTCAGGGGTGGGCAAGGGTTCCGAGATTACTGTGGGCTGAAAATTGAATAGGGAATGCCACGGAGATTAGGGATCATCCCAGTATGGTTAGTGTAATTTTTTTATGCCATTTCGGTGGACAAACGAGCAAAACGACGCGAACGGTGCATTTTCAGGCCAAATTGGTGTGCTATCGCCCACAGTTTTGAGGGTGGGCTCGGTTTCTAGGCGATTTGTGGGTTAAAAATTTACCAGGGTATCCTAGGGAGGTTAGGGATCGTCCCAGTGTGGTCCGTTTAAATTTTATTAGCTATTTTGATGAAAAATGGGCGAATTAGTGCGAACGGGAGTACTGTGGGTCGAAAATCGATCGGGGCGTGCCAAGGAATTTGGTAATCATCCCAGTGTGGTCCGTTTAAATTTTTGTGGCCATTTGGGTGGGCAAACGGATGAAACAGCACGAACTAGGCTTTTTTGGGCGAAATCGGTATGCTATAGCCCATGGTTTCAGGGGTGGATCTGGGTCCGGGCATGCTGTGGGTCAAACATCAACCGGGGGGTGCCAGGGAGGTTGGGTATCATCCAAGTGTGGTCCATTAAAATTTTCATAGCTATTTGGGTGGACAAATGGGTGAAACGACGAGAACATAACATTTTTGGGCCAAATCAATGTGCTATAGCACACGATTTTGGGGGAGGGCCCGGGGTCCGAGCGTGTTGTGGGATGAAAATCGACATGGGCATGCCAGGGAAATTATACATCGTCAGTGTGGTCCGTTTAAATTTTTGTGGCCATTTGGGTGGACAAACGGCATGAACGAGGCATTTTAAGGCCAAATCAGTGTGCTATTGCCCACAATTTTGGGGGTGGGCCGGGGCTCCAGGCATGTTGTAGGCCACAAATTAACCGAGGTATGACAGGGAGGTTGAGGATCATCACAGTGTGTTCCGTTTAAATTTTTGTGGCTATTTGGGTGGACAAACAGGCAAAACAGCGTGAACGAGACGTTTTTCGGACAAATCAGTGTGCTATAACCCACAGTTATTATGGTAGGCCTGGGGTCTGAGAGTGTTGTGAGCCAAAAATCAATCGAAGTATGTCGAGGAGATTAGGGATCATCCCAGTGTGGTCTATTTAAATTTTCATAGCCATTTGGTAGACAAACGGCCAAAACGGCACGAACGGAGATTTTTCGAGCTAAATTGGTGTGTTATAGCCCACTGTTTTGGGGGTAGGCCTGGGGTTCGAGCGTGGTGTGGGCCAAAAATTGACTGAGGCATTCCAGAGAGGTTGGGGATCCTCCTAGTATGGTCTGTTTAAATTTCTGTGGCCATTTCGATGGACAAATGGGCGAAACAGCGCAAACGGGGCATTTTCGAGCCAAATCGGAGTGCTATAGCCCTCGTTTTCATTGGAGCGTGCTAGGGAGGTTAGGGATCGTCCCAATGTGGTCCGTTTAAATATTTTTTGCCATTTGTGTGTACAAGAGGGCAAAACGGCATGAATGGGGCATTTTGGGGGACTTCCTGGGATCCAAGCGTGTTGTGCGCAAAAAATTGACCAGAGCGTGCCAGGGAGGTTGGGTATCATCCCACTGTGGTCCATTTATATTTTTGTGTCCGTTTAGGTGGACAAATGGACAACAACGTGAACGGGGTATTTTCGGGCCAAATCATTATGCTATAGCCTACGATTTCGTGAGTAGGTTCAGGGTCCGAGCGTGTTGTGGGAAGAAAATCATTCGGGGCATGACAGGGAGCTTAAGGATCGTACCAGTATGTTGCTTTTAAATTTTCATGGCCATTTGGGTGGACAGACGTGTGAAATGGCATGAATGAGGCATTTATGGCTAAATTGGTGTGCTATAGCCAACAGTTTCGGGGGTGGGATCGGGGTCTTGACGTGTTATTGGTCAAAAAATGATTGGGGCATACCAGGGAGGCTGGGGATCATCCCAGTAAGGTCGTTTATATTTTTGTGGTCATTTGGGTGTATAAATGGGTAAAACAGCACAAACGAGGCATTTTTGGGCTAAATCAGTGTGCTATAGCCCACGGTTTCGGGGGTGAGCCTGGGGTCCGAAAGTTTTGTGAGCCAAAAATTGAACAGGGTGTACTAGGGAGGTTGGGTATTATCTCATTATGGTACGTTTAAATTTTTGTAGCTATTTGGGGAGACAAACGGGCGAAATAGCGCTAACGGTGTGCTATAACCCACAGTTTTAGGGGAAGACCCAGGGTCCGAGCGTGCCATGGGCCAAAAATCAACGGGTGCATGCCAGGGAGGTTGGTCATCATCCCAGTATGGATTGTTTAAATTTTTGTGGCCATTTGGGTGGACAAATAGGTGAAACAGCGTGAACATGGCATTTTTGGGCTAAATCAGTGTGTTATAGCCATGGTTTCGGGGGTGCGCCCAAGGTCCAGGCTTGTTGTGGGGAAAAAATCGACTGGGGTGTTACAGGTAGTTTAGGGATCATCCCAATGTGTTTCGTTTAAATTTTTGTGGCCATTTGGATGGACAAACGAGCAAAACGGTGTGAATGGGACATTTTAGGGACGAATAGGTGTGTTATAGCACACGATTTTGGGGGTGGGCCAGGGGTCCGGGAGTGCTGTGGGCTGAAAATTGATAGAGGCATGGCAGGGAGGTTTAAAATTGTCCTAGTATGGTCCATTTAAATTTTTTTGGCCATTAGGGTGGATAACGGGAGAAACGGCGCGAACGGGGCATTTTTTGGCCAAATCGGTGTGCTATAGCCTACGATTTCGATGGTAGGCCTGGGATCCGGGCATGCTGTAGGCAGAAAATTGATCGGGGTGTGCCGGGGTGTTTTGGAATCATCCCATTATGGTTTGTTTAAATATTTATGGCCATTTGGGTGGACAAATGGGCAAAACAGCGCAAATGTCCATGGTATTAGGTGTGGGCCAGGGGTTCGGGTGGGTTGTCGACCAAAAATCATCCAGGGCATACTAGGGAGGTTGGGGATCATCTTAGTGTGGTCCGTTTAAATTTTCATGGCCATTTGGGTGGACAAACGGATGAAGCGGCATGAATGGGGCATTTTTGGGCTAAATCGGTGTGCACCCACGGTTTTGGGGGTGGGCCTAAGGTCTGGGTTTACTGTTGGCCAAAATTTGACCAGGGCATGACAGGAAGGTTGGGTATCATCCCAGTGTGGTCCGTTTAAATTCTTATGATCATTTGTCTATAAAAACAGGTGAAACGGCATGTACGGGGCATTTTCGAGCCAAATCGGTGTGCTATAGCCCACGATTTTGGGGGTGGGTTTGGGGCCTGAGAGTGTTGTGGGAACAAATTGACCAGAGTGTGAAAGGTAGGATGGGATCATCTCAGTATGGTCCGTTTAAATTATCGTGGCCATTTGGATGGACAAACGGGTGAAACGGCAAGAATAAGGCATTTTTGGGCCAAATCGGTGTGCTATAGCCCAAAAGTTTGGGGGTGGGACCATATTCTAGGCGTGTTGTTGGTCAAAAATTCACCTGGGCATGCCAGGAAGGTTGGGGATTGTTCAAGTTTGGTTCGTTTAAATTTTTGTGGCCATTTGGGTGGAAAAACAGGCAAAACGGCACGAACAAGGCTTTTTCGAGCCACATCGGTGTGCTATAGCCTACGGTTTTGGGGGTTGGCCCGGGGTCCGAGCGTGCTATGTGCTGAAAATTGACAGAGATATGCCAGGGAGGTTGGGGATCATTCAAATATGGTGCGTTTAAATTTTTGTGGCCATTTAAGTGGACAAACAGGAGAAACGGTGCGAACGGGGAATTTTTGGGCGAAATCGGGGTGCTATAGCCCATGGTTTTGGGGGAACGCCTGGGGTCCGGGTGTGTTGTGGGCTGAAAATTAATCGGGGCATGCCATGGTGTTTAGGGATCATCCCTGTGTGGTCTATTTATATTTTTATGGCCATTTGGGTGGACAAACAGGCGAAACGGTGTGAACGGGGCATTTTTCAGGCAAAATTGGTGTGCTATAGCCCACGATTTTTGGGGTGGGTCAGGGGTTCGAGCGTGATGTGGACTGAAAATTGACCGGGGCATGCCTGGGAGGTTGGGAATCATCCCAGTGTGGTCCGTTTTAATTTATAGGGCTATTTGGGTAGACAAACGGGTGAAATGGCTTGAATGGGGCATTTTTGGGCTAAATCGGTGTGCTATAGACCACGGTTTTGAGGGTGGGCTCGGGGTCCGGGCGTGCTATTGGCCAAAAATCGACCGGGGCATGCCAGGAAGGTTGGGTATTATCGCAGAATGGTCCGTTTAAATTTTTGTAGCCATTTGGGTGGACAAACGAATGAAATAAGATGAATGTGGCATTTATTGGCTAAATCGGTGTGCTATAGCCCATAGTTTTGGAGGGGTCTGGGGTTCAGGAGTGCTGTGGGCAAAAAATCAACCGACGCATGCCAGGGAGGTTGGAAATCATTATGGTGTTGTCTATTTAATTTTAACTGGCCATTTGGGTGGACAAACGGGCGAAACGGCATTAATGAGGTATTTTCAAGCTAAGTCGATGTCCTATAACCCACGGTTTTAGGGTGGGCCCCAGATCCAGGCATGTTGTTGGCCAAATATCGACTGAGGCATGCTAGTGAGGTTAGGGATCATCCTTGTATGGTCCATTTAAATTTTTGTGGTTATTTGAGCAGACAAATGGGGGAAATGGCGTGAATGGGGCATTTTCGTGCCAAATCAGTGTGCTATAGCCGACTGTTTCAGGGGTGGGCCCGGGGTCCAAGCATGTTGTGGGTCAAAAATCGACCAATGCATGCTAGGGAAGTTGGGGATCATCCCAGTGTGGTCCGTTTCAATTTTTGTGTCCATTTAGTTGGACAAACGGACGAAACGACGTGAACAGGGCATTTTTGGGCCAAATCAGTGTGCTACAGCCCACGATTTTTGGGGAGGGCCCGACGCCCGTGCGTGCTATGGGCTAAAAATTGACCGGGGCATGCCAGGGAGGTTGGGGATCATCCTAGTATGGTCCATTTAAATTTTTGTGGCCATTTGGGTGGACAAATGCGTGAAACAGCGTGAATGGGGCATTTTCGGGTAAAATTAGTGTGCTATAGTCCACGATTTGGGGGGTGGGCCAAGGTTCTGAGCGTGCTGTGGGCAAAAACTTGACTGGGGCATGCCAGGGAGGTTGGGGATCATTCCAGTATGGTCCGTTTAAATTTTTGTGGACTTTTGGGTGGACAAATGGATGAAATGGCCCGAACTAGGCATTTTTGAGCCAAATCGGTTTGCTATAGCCCATGGTTTTGGGGGTGGATTCGGGGTTCGGGCGTGCTGTGGGCCAAACATCGACCGAGGTGCAAGGGAGGTTGGGGATCATCTCAGTGTGGTCCATTTATATTTTTGTGGCTTTTTGGATGGACAAACAAGCAAAACGGCATGAACAGGATGTCTTAAGGAACGGGCAAAACGACGCAAACGAGGCATTTTTAGGCCAAATCGATGTGCTATAACCCACGATTTTTGGGGATGGCCCGGGGTCTGAGTGTGTTGTGGGTGGAAAATCGACCGGGACATGCCAGGGAGGTTGGGTATCATCCCAGTATGGTTCGTTTTAATTTTTGTGGCCATTTGGGTAAACTAACCGGCAAAATAGCGTGAACAGGGCATTTTCAGGCCAAATCATTGTGCTATAGCGCACGGCTTTGGGGGTGGGCCCGGGGTCCAGGCATGCTGTGAGCCAAAAATTGACTGGGGTGTGCCAGGGAGGTTGGGGATCATCCCAGTGTGTTCCATTTAAATTTTTGTGGATTTTTAGATGGACAAACAAGCAAAACGGCACGAACAGGATGTCTTCAGGAAAAATCGGAGTGCTATAGCCTACGGTTTTTGGGGTAGACGGGGATCCGGGCATTCTGTGTGCTAAAAATTTATTGGGGCATATCAGGGTGGTTGGTAATTATCCCAGTATGGTCCATTTAAAATTTTTTGGCCATTTAGGTGGACAAATGAGTGATAAGGGCATTTTCGGACTAAATCGGTGTGCGCCCACAGTTTTGGGGGTGGGCCTGGGGTCCGGGCATGCTATGGGTCAAAAATTGACTGGGGCATAATGGGGAGGTTGGGGTCATTCCAGTGTGGTATGTTTAAACTTTTATGTCCATTTGGGTAGACAAATGGGTGAAACGGCATGAACGGGGCATTTTTGGGCTAAATCGATGTGCTATAGCCTACATTTTTGGGGGTGGGCCCGGGGTTAGAGCGTACAGTAGGCCAAAAATCAATCGGGGTATGACAGGGAGGTTTAGGATTATCCCATTGTGGTTCGTTTAAATTTTCGTGGCCATTTGGGTGGACAAACAGGCGAAATGGTACGAACGGGGCATTTTGAGCCAAATCGATGTGCTATTGCCCACTATTTTGGGGTTGGACCAAATTCCTGGTGTGCTGTGGAACAAAAATCAATAGAGGCATTTCAGGTAGGTTGGGGATCATCCCAGTGTGTTCCATTTAAATTTTCATGGCTATTTGGCTAATAAACGGGCGATACGACGCGAATGGGGAATTTTCAAGCTAAATCGGTGTGCTATAGCCCACGATTTTAGAGGTAGGACTTGGGTCTGGGCATTTAGTGAGCAAAAAATCAATTTGGGTATGCCGAGGAGATTGGTGATCATCCTAGTATGGTCTATTTAAATTGTTGTGGCCATTTGGCTGAACAAACGGGAGAAATCAACCGAAAATCAACCGAGGCATGCCATGGAGGTTAGGGATCATCCCAGTATGGTCTATTTAAATTTTCGTGGCCATTTGTGTTGAGAAATGGGTGAACGGGGCATTTTTAGGCCAAATCGTTATGCTATAGCCCACGGTATCGGGGGTGGGCTTGGGGTGCGAGAGTGCTGTGGGCCAAAAATCATCTGGGGCATGTCAGGGAGGTTGTGGATCATCTCAGTTTGTTCATTTTAAATTTTTGTGTCTATTTGGGTGGACAAACGGGTGAAACAACGTGAATCGGGCATTTTTGAGCAAAATCGGTATGCTATAGCCCACTGTTTTGGGGGTGGGCTTGGGGACTGGGTGTGTTGTGGGCCAAAATTAGACCGGGGCATGCTAGGGAGGTATGGGATCATCCCAGTATGGTCCTTTTAAATTTTCATGGCCATTTGGATTGACAAACGGACGAAGTATTAGGGGTGGGCCAGGGGTTCGAGTGGGTTGTCGACCAAAAATCATCCAAGGCATACTAGGGAGGTTGGGTATCATCTCAGTGTGGTCCATGTAAATTTTCATGGCCATTTGGATTGACAAACGGACGAAGTGGCATGAATGGGGCATTTTTGGGCTAAATCGGTGTGCACCCACGGTTTTGGGGGTGGGCCTAAGGTCTGGGTTTACTGTTGGCCAAAATTTGACCAGGGCATGACAGGGAGGTTGGGGATCATCCCAGTGTGGTCCGTTTAAATTCTTATGATCATTTGGCTATAAAAACAGGCAAAACGGCATGTACGGGGCATTTTTGAGCCAAATCGGTGTGCTATAGCCCACGATTTTGAGGGTGGGCTTGGGGTCCGAGAGTGTTATGGGAACAAATTGACCAGAGTGTGACAGGTAGGTTGGGATCTTCTCAGTATGGTCCGTTTAAATTATCGTGGCCATTTGGATGGACAAACGAGTGAAACGACAAGAATGAGGCATTTTTGGGCCAAATCAGTGTGCTATAGCCCAAAAGTTTGGGGGTGAGACCATATTCTAGGCGTGTTATTGGTCAAAAATTCTCCTGGGCATGCCAGGAAAGTTGGGGAGTGTCCAATTTTGGTTCATTTAAATTTTTGTGGCCATTTGGGTGGAAAAACAGGCAAAACGGCACGAACAAGGCTTTTTCGAACCAAATCGGTGTGCTATAGCCTACGGTTTTGGGGGTTGGCTCGGGGTCCGAGCGTGCTATGTTCTGAAAATTGACAGAGGTATGCCAGGGAAGTTGGGGATCATTCCAGTATGGTGCGTTTTTGGGCAAAATCGGTGTGCTATACCCATGGTTTCGGGGGAACGCCTGGGGTCCGGGTGTGTTGTGGGCTGAAAATTAATCGGGGCATGCCATGGTGTTTGGGGATCATCCCTGTGTGGTCTATTTATATTTTTATGGCCATTTGGGTGGACAAACAGGCGAAACGGTGTGAACGGGGCATTTTTCAGGCAAAATTGGTGTGCTATAGCCCACGATTTTTGGGGTGGGTCAGGGGTTCGAGCGTGATGTGGACTGAAAATTGACCGGGGCATGCCTGGGAGGTTGGGAATCATCCCAGTGTGGTTCTTTCAAATTTATAGGGCCATTTGGGTAGACAAACGGGCGAAATGGCATGAATGGGGCATTTTTGGGCTAAATCGGTGTGCTATAGACCACGGTTTTGAGGGTGGGCTCGGGGTACGGGCGTGCTGTTGGCCAAAAATTGACTGGGGCATGCCAGGAAGTTTGGGTATTATTGCAGTATGGTCCGTTTAAATTTTTGTGGCCATTTGGGTGGACAAACGAATGAAATAAGATGAATGGGGCATTTTCTGGCTAAATTGGTGTGCTATAGCCCATAGTTTTGGGGTGGGCCTGGGGTTCGGGAGTGCTGTGGGCCAAAAATCAACCGACGCATGCCATGGAGGTTGGATATCATTATGGTGTTGTCTATTTAATTTTAACTGGCCATTTGGGTGGACAAACGGGCGCAACGGCATTAATGAGGTATTTTCAAGCTAAGTCGATGTCCTATAACCCACGGTTTTAGGGTGGGCCCCAGATCCGGGCATGTTGTTGGCCAAATATCGACTGAGGCATGCTATTGAGGTTAGGGATCATCCTTGTATGGTCCATTTAAATTTTTGTGGTTATTTGAGCAGACAAATGGGGGAAATGGCGTGAATGGGGCATTTTCGTGCCAAATCAGTGTGCTATAGCCGACAGTTTCAGGGGTGGGCCCGGTGGTACAAGCGTGTTGTGGGCCAAAAATCGACCAATGCATGATAGGGAAGTTGGGGATCATCCCAGTGTGGTCCGTTTCAATTTTTGTGTCCATTTAGTTGGACAAACGGACGAAACAGCGTGAACAGGGCATTTTTGGGCCAAATCAGTGTGCTACAGCCCACGATTTTCGAGGAGGGCCCGACGCTCGTACGTGCTATGGGATAAAGATTGACCGGGGCATGCCAGGGAGGTTGGGGATCATCCTAGTGTGGTCCATTTAAATTTTTGTGGCCATTTGGGTGGACAAATGGGTGAAACAGCACGAACGGGGCATTTTCGAGCCAAATCGGTGTGTGATGGCCCATGATTTTCGGGGTGGGCACGGACTCTGGGTGCGCTATAGGCCAAAAATTAATCAGGGCGTGCTAGGGAGGTTTAGGATTATCCCAGTGAGGTTCGTTTAAATTTTTGTGGCCATTTGGGTGGACTAACACGCGAAACTGTTCTAACGGGGCATTTTCGGGCTAAATCGGTGTGCAATAGCCCACGGTGTCGGGGGACTTAGGGTCCGAGTGTGTTGTTGGCCGAATATCGACCCAAGAATGCTAGGGAGGTTGGGGTTCATCCCAGTGTGGTCCGTTTAAATTTTTGTGGCCATTTAGGTGGACAAATGGACAAAATGGCGTGAATGGGGCATTTTCGAGCCAAATCATTATGCTATAGCCTATGGTTTCGGGGGTAGGCCCAGGGTACGGGCATGTTATGGGCTGAAAATCGATTGGGGAATGTCAGGAAGGGTGGGGATTATCCCAGTAGGGTCCATTTAAATTTTCATGGCTATTTGAGTGGACAACGGTGCGAATGGGCTTTTTTACGCAAAATTGGTGTGTTTTAGCCCACGATTTTGGGAGAGCGCTTGGGGTTTGGGCATGCTATGTGCTAAAAATTGACCGGGGCATTCCAGGGAAATTGGAAATCATCCCAGTATAGTCCCTTTAAATTTTCATGGCCATTTGTGGACAAACGGGCAAAACGGCACAAATGAGGCATTTTTGGGTCAAATTAGTGTGCTATAGCCCATAGTTTTAGGGGTGGGCAAGGGGTCCGGGCTTGCTGTGGGCAAAAAATTAACCGAGGAGTGTCAGAGAGATTGGAGATCATCCTAGTCTGGTCCATTCAATTTTTCGTGGCCATTTGGGTGGACAAATGATCAAAACGGCGCGAACGGGGAATTTTTAGGCAAATTCGGTGTGCTATAGCCCACGATTCAGGGGTGGGCCTGGGTTCCAAGCGTGCTACGGGACAAAAATCGATTGGGGCATGCCATGGAGGTTGGGGATCATTCCAGTGTGGTCCCTTTAAATTTTTGTGGCCATTTAAGTGGATAAACGGGGGAAACAGAGTGAATGGTGTATTTTCAGGTCAAATTGGTGAGCTATAGCCCACAGTTTTAGGGGTGGGACCTGTGTTCGGGCTTGATGTGGGCTAAAATTTGACCGGGGCATGTCATGGAGGTTGGATATTGTCCCAGTGTGGTCTGTTTAAAGTTTTGTGGCCATTTGGGTAGACAAACAGGCGAAATGGCATGAATGGGAAATTTTCAGGCTAAATCAGTGTTTAATAGCCCATGGTTTTGGGGGTGGGCCCGGGTTCGAGCGTACTGTGGGCCAAAAATTGACCGGGCAATCCCAGAGAGGTTGGGGATCATCCTAGTGTGGTACTTTTAAATTTTGTGGCCATTTGGGAGGACAAATGGGAAAAATGGTGCGAACGAGGCATTTTCGGGCTAAATCAATGTGCTATAAGCACACGGGTTCGGGTGTGGACCTGGGGTCCAGGAGTGTTATGGGCCGCAAATCGATCAAGGCATGCCAGGGAGGTTGAAGATCATTGAATTGTGATACGTTTAAATTTTTTATGCTATTTGGGTTGGTCAAACGGTCAAATGGCATGAAGGGGCCATTTTTGGTCCGAATCAGTGTGCTATAGCCCACGGTTTTGTGGGTAGGCCAGGAGTCCAGGCGTGTTGTCGATCAAAAATCGACCAAGGCATGCCAGGGAGGTTAGGGATCATCCCAGTATGGTCTATTTAAATTTTTGTGGCCATTTGGGTTGAGAAATAGGTGAACGGGGTATTTTCAGGCCAAATCGTTATGCTATAGCCCATGGTATCGGGGGTGGGCTTAGGGTTCGGGAGTGCTGTAGGCCAAAAATCATCCGGCGCATGTCAGGGAGGTTGGGGATCATCTCAATGTGTTCATTTTAAATTTTTGTGGCTATTTGGGTGGAAAAACGGGTGAAACAACATGAATGGGGCATTTTCGAGCCAAATCGATATGCTATAGCCCATTGTTTCAGGGGTGGGCTCGGGGACTGGGTGTGCTGTGGGCCAAAATTAGATTGAGGCATGATAGGGAGGTAGGGGATCATCCCAGTATGGTCCCTTTAAATTTTTATGGCCATTTGGGAGGACAAAGGGGTGAAATGGCAAGAGCAGGACATTTTTGGGCCAAATCGATCTACTATAGCCTACGGTTTTGGGGGTGGACTTGATGTCCGGGCGTACTGTCAGCCTAAAATATACCGGGGCATGATAGGTAGGTTGGGGATCATCCCAGTATGGTCCGTTTAATTTTTGTGGCCATTTAGATGGACAAACGGATGAAACAGTACAAACGGGGCATTTTCGGGTCAAATCAGTGTGCTATAGCCCATGGTTTTAGGGGTGGGCCTGGGTTCGAGCGTACTATGGGAAAAAAATTGATTGAGGCATCCCAGGTTGGTTAGGTATCATCTCAGTGTGGTCCTTTTAAATTTTAATGGCAATTTGGGTCGACAAACGGGTGAAACGGGGTGAACTGGGCATTTTTAGGAGAAATCGGTGTGTTATTGCCCCCAGCTTCAGGGGTGGGCAAGGGATCCGGGCTTTATGTGGGATAAAAATTGATCGGGGAGTGCCAAGGATATTAGGGATCATTCCAGTATGGTCTGTGTAATTTTTCGTTGCCATTTTCGTGGACAAACAAGCGAAATAACGTAAATGGCACATTTTCCGGCCAAATTGGTGTGCTATAGCCCACAGTTTCGGGGGTGGGACCGGTGTCTAGGTGATTTATGGGTTAAAAATTTACCAGAGTATTCCAGGGAGGTTAGGGATCGTCCCAGTGTGGTCCGTTAAAATTTCTTTTAGCTATTTTGATGGAAAAATGGGCGAATCAGTGCGAAAGGGAGTACTGTGGGCCAAAAATCGACCGGGGCATGCCAAGGAATTTGGGAATCATCCCAGTGAGGTCTGTTTAAATTTTTGTGGCCATTTGGGTGGGTAAACAGATGAAATAGCGCGAACTAGGCTTTTTTGGGCAAAATCAGTATGCTATAGCCCACAGTTTCAGGGGTGGATCTAGGTCCGGGCCTGCTGTGGGTCAAACATCGACCGGGGGGTGCAAGGGAGGTTGGGGATCATCCCAGTGTGGTCCATTTAAATTTTCATAGCTATTTGGGTGGACAAATGGGTGAAACGACACGAACCTGGCATTTTTGAGCCAAATCGATGTGCTATAGCCCACGATTTTGGGGGAGGGCTTAGGGTCCGAGCGTGTTATGGGATGAAAATTGACATGGGCATGCCAGTAAGGTTACACATCGTCAATGTGGTCCATTTAAATTTTTGTGGCCATTTGGGTGGACAAACGGGCAAAACGGCATGAACGAAGCATTTTCAGGCCAAATTGGTGTGCTATTGCCCACGGTTTTGGGGGTAGGCCGGGGGTCCAGGCATATTGTGGGCCAAATATTAACCGAGGTATGCCAGGGAGGTTGAGGATCATCGCAGTGTGTTCCGTTTAAATTTTCGTCACTATTTGGGTGGACAAACAGGCAAAACAGCGCGAACGGGATGTTTTCCAGACAAATCAGTGTGCTATAACCCACAGTAATTGTGGTAGGCCTGGGGTCCGGGAGTTTTGTGGTCCAAAAATCAATCGAGGTATGTCTGGAAGATTGGGGATCATTCCAGTGTGTTCTATTTAAATTTTTATAGCCATTTGGTAGATAAAAGACAAAACGGCGCGAACCGGGCATTTTTGGGCTAAATTGGTGTGTCATAGCCCACTGTTTTGGGGGTAGGCCAGGGGGTCGAGCGTGGTGTGGGCCAAAAATTGATTGAGGAATGCCATAGAGGTTATGGATCATCCTAGTATGGTCTGTTTAAATTTTTGTGGCTATTTCGATGGACAAATAGGCGAAACGGACCGAATGGGGCATTTTCGAGCCAAATCGGTGTGCTATAGCCCTCGTTTTTTAGGTTGGGCCCGAGGTCCAGGCATGCTGTTGGCGAAAAATTAACCGGGGCATGCCAGGGAGGTTGAGGCTAATCTCAGTGTGGTTTTTTAAGTTTTCATGTCCATTTGGGCGGACAAACGGGCGAAACAGTGCGAACGAGGCATTTTTAGGTCAAACTGGTGTGATATAGCCTACGCTTTTGGTGGTGGGCACGGTGTTCGGGTGTGCTGTGTGCCAAAAATCAACTGGGGTGTGCCAGGGAGGTTGAGGATCTTCTCAGTATGGTCCTTTTAAATTTTCATAGCTATTTGGGTGGGAAAACGTGCAAAACAGCGTGTATGAAGAGTGTTTGGGCTAAATCGATGTGCTATAGCCCACGGTTTTGAGGGTGGGCCCAATGTGCGAGTGTACTGTGGGCTAAAATTCGAACGGGGCATGCCAGAGAGGTTGGTGACCATCCCAGTATGGTCTTTTTAAATTTTTATAGCTATTTGGGTGGACAAAAAGGCAAAACTGCGCGAACGGAGCATTTTTGGGCCAAACCAGTGTGATATAGCCCAAGATTTAAGGGTGGGTCCTGGGACCGGGCCTGCAGTAAGCCAAAAATTAACTGGGGCATGTCGGGGAGTTTGGGAATCCTCTCAGTGTGGTCTGTTTAAATTTTTCATGGCCTTTTAGGTGGATAAACAGGCGAAACAGCGTGAACGGTGGGGTTTTGGTCCAAATCGACGTGCTATAGCCCACGGTTTTACGGCTGGGCCCGAGGTCCGAGCGTGCTATTGGTTAAAAATCGACTATGGCATGTAAGTAAGGTTGTTCATTGTCCCAGTGTGGTCCATTTAAGTTTTCTTGGCTATTTGGGTGGAAAAACAGGCGAAATGGCATGAATAGAGCGTTTTTAGGATATATCGGTGAGCTATAGCCCACGGTTTTGGTGGTAGGCTCGGGTTTCGAGCATTCTGTAGGTCAAAAATCAATCGGAGCATGCTAGGGAGGTTGGGGATCATCCCAATGTGGTCCGATTAAATTTTCTTGGCCATTTAGGTAAACAAACGGGTGAAACAGTGTGAATGGGGCATTTTGAGGCTAAATCGGTGTGCTATAGCCCACAGTTTAGGGGTTGGCCAGGGTCTGAGTGTGTTGTGGGTCGAAACTCAACCAGGGAATGCCATGGATGTTAGGGATCATCCCAGTGTGGTCCATTTAAATTTTTGTAGCTATTTTTGTGGACAAACTGGCGAAACATTGCGAATGGGCCTGTTGTGGGCCAAAAATTAACCGGGGCATGCTAGGGAGATTGGGGACCATCTGTTCTGTTTAATTTTTGTGGCTATTTGGGTTAACAAACGGGTGAAACGTCATGAATGGTTTATTTTCGAGCTAAATTAGTGTGTTATAGCCCACAGTTTTGGAAGTGGGCCCAGGGTCTGGGTATGCTGTAGGCCAAAAATTGACTGAGGCATGCAAGGGAGGTTGGGGATCATCCTAGTGTGGTCTGTTTAAATTTTAGTGGCATTTTGGGTGGTCAAACGGGTGAAACGGTGTAAACTAGGCATTTTTCATCCAAATCAATGTACTATAGCCCACGATTTTGGGGGTGGGTCTGGGGTCCGGGTGTGCTATGGGTCAAACATCGACCAAGATGTGCAAGAGAGGATGGGGATCATCCCAGTGTAGTCCCTTTAAATTTTTGTAGCCATTTAGAGGGATAAATGGGCGAATCGGCGCAAACGGTGCGTTTTCAGGCCTAATCGATATGCTATCGCCCACGGTTTTAGGGGAGGACCCGGGGTCCGAGCGTGCCATGGGCGAAAAATAGAATGGGGCATGCCAGGGAGGTTGGTCATTATCCTAGTATGGTACGTTTAAATTTTAGTGGCAATTTGGGTAGATAAATGGCGAAATGGCATAAACATGGCATTTTCGGGCCAAATGGGTGTGCTATAGCCACGATTTCAAAGGTGGGCCCAGAGTCCAGGCGTGTTGTGGACCAAAAATCAACCGGGGTATGCCAGAGAGGTTGGGGATCATCCCAGTGTGTTCCGATTAAATTTTTGTGGCTATTTGGTTGGACAAACGGGTAAAACAGTGCCAACGGGATATATTAGGGACTAATCGGTGTGTTATAGACCACGGTTTTTGGGGTGGGCCAGGGGTCCGGGCGTGCTGTGGGCTGAAATTGACCAAGGCATTCCAGGGAGGTTTTAAATTTTCCGAGTATGATCAATGTAAATTTTCGTGGCCATTTGGGCGGACAATGGGAGAAATGGCGCAAATGCTGCATTTTTGGGCTATATCGGTATGCTATAGCCCACGATTTTGGGGGTAGGCCTGGTGTCCGGGCATGATGTGGGTTGAAAATTGACCAGGGCATGCCAGGGTAGTTAGGGATCATCCCAGTGTGGTATGTTTTAATTTGTATGTCCATTTGGGTGGGCAAACGGGCAAAACAGCACAAACAGGGCATTTTTGTGCCAAATTGGTGTGCTATAGCCCACGGTTTTTGGGGTGGGCCAGGGGTCCCGGTGTGATGTCGACCAAAAATCATCCGGGGCATGCCAGGGAGGTTGGGTATCATCCCAGTATGGTCCGTTTAAATTATTATGGCCATTTGTTTGGACAAAAGGGCAAAATAGCATGAATTGGGCATTTTAGGCTAAACCGATGTGCTATAGCCCATGATTTTTGGGGGTGGGACCGAGGTTTGGGCGTGGTGTTGGCCAAAAATTGATCGAGGTATGACAGGGAGGTTGGGGATCATCCCAGTATGGTCCTTTTAAATTCTTGTGATCATTTGGGTATACAAACGGGCAAAATGGCACGAACGGGTTATTTTTTAGCCAAGTCGGTATGCTATAGCCCACGGTTTTGGGGGTGGGCCTGGGGTCCAAGAGTGTTGTGGGCCAAAAATTGACCAGAGTGTGCCAGGGAGGTTAGGGATCATCCCAGTATGGTCTGTTTAAATTATCGTTGCCATTTGGATGGACAAACGGGTGAAATGACAAGAATGGGGCAGTTTTGGGCCAAATCGGTATGCTATAGCCTAAAAGTTCAGGGATTGAAGAAGATTTCGGGCGTGCTGTAGGTTAAAAGTCGACCGGGGCATGCCAGGAAGGTTGGGGATCATCCAAGTATGGTCCGTTTAAATTTTTATGGCTATTTTCTTGGACAAACAAGTGAAACAGCACGAACGGGACATTTTTTAGCCAAATTGGTGTGCTATAGCCTACCATTTTAGGGGTGAGCCCGGGGTCCGAGCATGCTATGTGCTGAAAATCGACAAAGGCATGCTAGGGAGGTTGGGGATCATTCCAGTATGGTCCGTTTTAATTTTTGTGGCCATTTAAGTTGATAAACGATAGAAACGGGGCACACGGGGTATTTTAGGGCGAAATTGGTGTGCTATAGCCCACGGTTTCGGGGGAAGGCCTGGGGTCCAGGAGTGTTGTGGGCTGAAAATTGATCGAGGTGTGCCATGGTGTTTGGGGATCGTCCCTATGTGGTATGTGTAAAATTTTATGGTCATTTGGGTTGACAAACTAGCTAAAAGGGCGAACGGAGCATTTTCGGGCCAAATCGGTGTGCTATAGCCCACGATTTTGGGGGTGGGCAAGGGGTTCGGGCGTGATGTCGATAGAAAATCAACCAGGTTATGACTGGGAGGTTGGGAATCATCCCAGTATGGTCCGTTTAAATTTTTATGGCCATTTGGGTGGACAAACGTGCAAAACGGCATGAACGATGCTTTTTTAGGCTAAATCGATGTGCTATAGCCCATGTTTTGGAGGTGGGCTCGGGGTCCGGGCGTTTTGTTTGCCAAAAATCAACTGGGGTATGCCAGGGATGTTATGGATCAAACTAGTGTGGTCCGTTTAAATTTCTGTGGTTATTTGGGTGTAAAAATGTGCGAAATGGCATGAACGGGGTATTTTTAGGCCAAATCGGTGTGCTATAGCCCACAGTTTCAGGGGTGGGCATGGGGTCTGAGTGTGTTGTCAGCCAAAAATTGACCGGCATATGACAGAAAAGTTGGGGATCATCCCAGTATGGTCCATTTAAATTATTGTGGCTATTTTTCTGGACAAACGGTTGAAACGGCAAGAACCGGGCATTTTTAGGCCATATCGGTGTGCTATAGCCCACATTTTCGGGGATGGGACCAGGTTATGGGCATGATGTAGCTCAAAAAATCGACCGGGGCATGCCAGGGAGGTTGGGTATCATCTAAATATGGTCCTTTTAAATTTTCGTGGCCATTTGGGTGTACAAACAGGCAAAACAGCACAAACGGGGCATTTTCAAACCAAATCGGTGTGCTATAGCCCACGGTTTTGGGGGTGGGCCCAGGGTCCGAGCGTGCTAAGTGCTGAAAATCAATAGAGCTATGCTAGTATGGTTTGTTTAAATATTTGTGGCCATTTAAGTTGGACAAACGGGCGTAACGGCGCGAACGAGGTATTTTTGGGCAAAATTGGTGTGCTATAGCCCACAGTTTTGGGGTGGGCCCGTTGTTCGAGCGTGATGTGGGCTAAAAATAAATTGGGGCATGCCAGGGAGGTTGAGGATTGTCCCAGTGTGGTCCTTTTAAATTTTTGTGGCTATTTGGGTGGATAAACGGGTAAACCGAAGCAAATGGGGCATTTTGGGGCCAAATAGGTGTGCTATAGCCCACGGTTTTAGTGGTGGGCCTGGGGTCGGGGCGTGTTGTGGGCCAAAAATTGATTGGGGCATGCCAGGGAGGATGATGATCATTCCAGTATGGTCAGTTTAAATTTTTGTGGCCATTTGGGTGGGAAAATGGGCGAAACTGTGTGAACAGGGCATTTTCGAGCTAAATCGATGTGCTATAGACCACAGTGTCGGGGGTGGACCCAGGGTCCGGGTATGTTGTGGGCTGAATATCGACCGAAGAGTTCCAGGAAGGTTGGGAATCATCCCAGTGTGGTCCGTTTAAATTTTTGTGGCTATTTGGGTGGACAAACGGATGAAACGGCATGAACGGGGCATTTTCGGTCCAAATCATTATGCTATAGCCTACGATTTCGGGGGTAGGCCCGGGGTCCAGGCGTGTTGTAAGCCAAAAATTAACCAGGGCATGCCAGGGAGGTTAGGGATCATCCCTGTAAGGTCAATTTGAATTTTTATAGACCTTTGTGTAGACAAATAGGCGAAACGGCTCGAATGAGGCATTTTTGGGCCAAATCGGTGTGCTATAGCCCACAATTTTGGGTGTGGGCTTGGTGTCCGGGATTGTTGTGCACTAAAAATCTACTGGGGCATGCCAGGGAGATTAGGGATCATCCTAGTGTAGTCCATTTAATTTTTTGTGGCCATTTTGGAGGACCAATAGGTGAAACAGTGCGAACGGGGCATTTTTGGGCCAAATCAGTATGCTATAGCCCAAAATTTCATGTGTGCAAAAGGGGACCGGGCTTGCTGTGGGCCGAAATTTGACTGAGTAGTGTCAGGGAGATTGGGTATCATCCCATCATGGTCCTTTCAATTATTCGTGACCATTTGGGTGGACAAACAAGCGAAACGGCGGGAATGGGGCATTTTTGAGCCAAATCGATGTGCTATAGCCCATGATTTCAAGGATGGGCCTGGGTTTCAAGCGTGCTGTCGGTTGAAAATCGATCGATGCATGCCAGGTAGTTTGGGGATCATCCCAGTATGGTCCCTTTAAATTTTAGTGGCTATTTGGGTGGATAAACAGGTGAAACTGTGCGAACGGGGTATTTTCGAGCAAAATCGGTGTGCTATAGCCCACAGTTTTGGGGGTGGGACAGGGGTCCGAGCGTGCTATGGGCCAAAAATTGATAGTGGCATGCCAGGAAGATTGGGGATCATCCTAGTGTGGTCCGTTTAAAGTTTTGTGGCCTTTTGGGTGGACAAAAGGGAAAAACAGCATGAATGGGGCATTTTCGGGCTAAAACAGTCTGTAACAGCCCATGGTTTCGTGGGTGGTCCCGGGTCTGAGTGTGCTGTGGGCCAAAAATTGATCAGGGCATGCTAGGGAGGTAAAGGATCATCCCAGTGTGGTCCTTTTAAATTTTGGTGGCAATTTGGGTGGACAAATAGGTGAAATGGTGCAAACGGGCATTTTTGAGCTAAATCGGTGTGCTATAGCCAACGGTTTTGGGGATGGCCTCGGGGTTCGAGTGTGTTGTGGGTCAAAAATTGACCAGGGCATGCCAGGGAGGTTGAGGATAGTCCCAGTATTTTTTGTTTAAATTTTTGTGGCCATTTAGGTGGACAAACTGGAGAAACGGCGCAAACGGGGTATTTTTGAGTTAAATCGGTGTGCTATAGGCCACAGTTTTAGGGGTGGGCCTAGGTTCAAGGCGTGCTGTTTCCCAAAAATTGACTGGGGCATGCCAGGGAGGTTGGGGATCATCCTAGTATGGTCTGTTTAAATTTTTGTGGCTATTTAGGTGGACAACGGGTGAATGGAGCATTTTCAAACCAAATCAGTGTGTTATTGCCCACGGTTTTGGGAGTTGACCCGGGATCCGGGCGTGCTGTAGGCTGAAAATCAACTGGGGCATGCCATGGAGGTTGGTGATCATTCCAGTATAGTCCGTTTAAATTTTTGTGGATATTTTGGTAGAATAACAGCCAAAACAGCGCGAACGGGGCAATTTTGTGCCAAATCGGTATGCTAGAGCCAACTGTTTTAGTGGTGGGCCCAGGGTCCGGGCGTGTTGTTGGCCAAATATTGAATGGGGCATGCCAGGGAGGTTGGGGATCGTCCCACTATAGTCCTTTTAAATTTTTGTGGTCATTTGGGTGGACAAACAGGCGAAATAACACGAACGGGGCATTTTTATGTCAAATTAGTTTCTATAGCGCACAGTTTTGGGGGTGGGTCTGGGTTTGGGTGTGTTGTGGGCCCAAAATTTATTGAGGAATGCTAGGGAGGTGGGTGATCATCCCAGTTTGGTCTGTTTAAATTTTTGGGTCAATTTGGGTGGACAAACAGGCGAAACAGCGAGAACATGGCATTTCTGGGCCAAATCAGTGTGCTATAACCCATGGTTTTGGGGGTGAGCTTGGAGTCTGCACTTTATGTGGGCCAAATATCAACCGAGTAGTACCAGGGATACTGGGTATTATCCCAGTATGATCCATTTAAATTTTTGTGGCCATTTGGGTGGACAAACGGGCAAAACAGTGAGAATGAGGTATTTTTATGCCAAATCGGTGTGCTATAGCCTACAGTTTCGAGGATGGGCTCGGCGTCCGGGCGTGCTGTGCGTCAAAAATCTACTGCGTCATGCCAGGGATGTTTGGATCCTCCCAGTATGGTCTGTTTAAATTTCCATGGCTATTTGGGCGGACAAATGGTGAAACGGTGCGAACGGGGCATTTTTTGGCCAAATCAGTATGCTATAGTCCACAGTTTTGGGGGTGGACCTGGGCTCTAGGCATGCTGTTAGTCGAAAATCGACTAGGGCATACTAAGGAGGTTAACGATCATCTCAGTGTGGTCTGTTTAAATTTTTGTGGCTATTTTTGTGGCAAACTATCGAAACAGCGCAAATGAGGCATTTTTAGGCTAAATTGGTGTGCTATAGACCACAGTTTTGGGGGTGGGCCCAGGGTCCTAGTGTACTATGAGCCAAAAATTGATCGGCGCATTCCAGGGAGGTTGGGAATCAGCGCAATATGATCCGTTTCAATTTTCGTGGCCATTTAGGTGCACAAACAGGCGAAATGGCATGAATTGGGTACTTTAAGGCTAAATCGGTTTGTTATAGCCCACGGTTTTAAGGGTGGACCCAAGTTCTGGGCTTGATGTGGGCCCTAAATTGACCGAGGCATGCCAAGGAGGTTTTGAATCAATATAGTATGATCCGTCTAAATTTTCGTGGCCATTTGTGTGGAGAAAAAGGCAAAAGAGCATGGACGGGGCATTTTCGAGCCAAATTGGTATTCTATAGCCCACGGTGTTAGGGGTGGGCCTGGGGTCCATGCGTGTCATGGGATGAATATCGACCAAGCATGCTAAGGAGGTTTAGGATCATCCCAGTGTGGTCCGTTTAAATATTTGTGGCCATTTGGGTGTACAAGAGGGCAAAACGGCACGAACGGGGCATTTTCAGGTCAAAAAGGTGTGTTATAACCCACGGTTTTGGGGGTGGGCCTGAGATCCGGGCGTGCTGTGCGTAAAAATTGACTGGAGCATGCTAGGGAGGTTGGGGATCATCCCACTGTGGTCCGTTTATATTTTCGTGGCCATTTAGGTAGACAAACAGACAAAACAATGTGAACGGGGTATTTTTGCGCCAAATCATTGTGCTATTGCCTACGGTTTCATGAGTAGGCTCGGGGTCCGAGCGTGTTGTGGGCCAAAAATCATCCAGGCCATGACAGGGAGCTTGAGGATCATCCCAGTGTGGTCCTTTTAAATTTTCATGGCCATTTAGGTGGACACATGGGCGAAACAGCATGAATGGGGCATTTAGGGCTAAATCGTGTGCTATAGCCCACGGTTTCGGGGGTGGGATCGGGGTTTTGATGTGTTGTTGACCAAAAATCAATCGGGTTATGCCAGAGAGGCTGGGGATCATCCCAGTATGGTCGTTTATATTTTTGTGGTCATTTGGGTGTATAAATGGGCAAAACGGCATGAATGGGACATTTTGGGGCTAAATCAGTGTGCTATAGCCTACGATTTTGGGGGTGGGCCGGGGGTCCGAGAGTTTTATGGGCCAAAAATTGACCAGGGTGTGCCAGGGAGGTTAGGGATTATCCCAGTGTGGTTCATTTAAATTTTCGTAGCCATTTTGGGGGACAAACAGGCGAAACAGCGCTAATGGTGTGTTAACCCACAATTTTAGGGGAGGACCCGAGGTCCGAGCATGCTGTGGGCCAAAAATTAACCGGGGCATGCCAGGGAGGTTGGGCATCATACCAGTTTGGATTGTTTACATTTTTTGGGCTATTTGGGTGGGAAAACGGGTGAAACGGCGTGAACATGGCATTTTTGGGCTAAATCGGTGTGCTATAGCCACGGTTTCGAGGGTGGGCCCAAGGTCCATGCTTACTGTGGTCCAAAAATTGACTGGGGTATACCAAGGAGGTTGGGGATCATCCCAATGTATTTATTTTAAATTTTTGTGGCCATTTGGATGGACAAACAAGCAAAACGGCGTAAACGGGATGTTTTACGGACGAATCGGTGTGTTATAGCCCACGGTTTTTGGGGTGGGCTAGGGGTCCGGGCGTGCTGTGGGCCGAAATTTTACCTAGGCATGCCAGGGAGGTTTGAAATTATCCTAGTATGGTTCCTTTAAATTTTCATCATCATTTGGGTGGATAACGGGAGAAACGACGCGAACGGGGCATTTTTGGGCCAAATCAGTGTGCTATAGCCCACGGTTTCGTTGGTAGGCCAAGGATCCGGGCGTGCTGTAGGCTAAAAATTGACCGGGCATGACAGGGTATTTGGGAATCATCCCATTATGGTCCGTGTAAATAATTATGGCCATTTGGGTGGACAAACAGGTGAAACGACGTAAATAAGGCATTTTTGGGCTAAATCGGTGTGCTATAGTCCACGGTTTTGTTGGTGGGCCAGGGGTCCGGGCGTGATGTTGACCAAAAATTTTCCGAGGCATGCCAGGGAGGTTTGGTATCATCTCAATGTGGTCTGTTTAAATTTTCATTGCCATTTGGGTGGACAAACATGTGAAACGGCATGAATGGGGCATTTTTGGCCTAAATCGGTGTGCATCCATAGTTTTGGGGGTGGGCCCAAGGTCTGGGTGTGCTGTTGGCCAAAAATCAACAGGGATATGCCAGGGAGGTTGGGGATCATCCCAGTGTGGTCCATTTAAATTCTTATGATCATTTGGCTATACAAACAGGCGAAACGGCATGTACAGGGCATTTTTGAGCCAAATCGGTGAGCTATAGCCCACGGTTTTGGGGGTGGGCCTGGGGTCCGAGAGTGTTGTGGGAAAAAAATTGACTAGAGTATGAGAGGGAGGTAGGGGATAATCCTAGTATGGTCCATTTAAATTATCACGGCCGTTTGGATGGACAAACGGGTGAAACAGCAAGAATGGGGCATTTTGGGACCAAATCGATGTGCTATAGCCCAAATGTTTAGGGGTGGGACCAGATTTCGGGCGTACTGTTGGTCAAAAATTGACTTGAGCATGCCAGAAAAGTTGGGGATAGTCCAAGTTTGGTTCGTTTAAATTTTAGTGCTTATTTGGGTGGAAAAACAGGCAAAACAGCATGAACGAGGCTTTTTCGAGCTAAATCAGTGTGCATAGCCTACGGTTTTGGGGGTTGGCCTGGGGTCCAAGTGTTCTATGTGTTGAAAATTGAGAGAGGCGTGCCAGGGAGGTTGAGGATCATTCCAGTATGGTCCGTTTAAATTTTTATGGCCATTTAAGTGGACAAACGGGAGAAACAGCATGAACGGGGCATTTTTGGGTGAAATCGGTGTGCTATAGCCCATGGATTTAAGGGAAGTCCTGGGGTCCGGGTGTGTTGTTGGCTGAAAATTCATCGGGGCATGCCATGGTGTTTGGGGATCATCCCTGTGTGGTCTGTTTATATTTTTATGGCGTTTTAGGTGGACAAACGGGCAAAATGGTGCGAACAGGGCATTTTTCGGGCAAAATCGGTGTGCTATAGCCCACAATATTTGGGGTGGGCCAAGGGTTCGGGCGTGGTGTGGACTGAAAATCGATAGGGGCATGTCTGGGAGGTTGGGAATCATCCCAGTATGGTCCGTTTAAATTTTTATGGCTATTTGGGTAGACAAACGGGCGAAATGGCATGAACAAGGCATTTTTGGGCTAAATCGGTGTGCTATAGCCCACGGTTTCGAGGGTTGGCTCGGGGTCCGGGCGTGCTGATGGCCAAAAATTGACCGGGGCATGCCAGGGAGATTGTGGATCATCCTAGTGTGTTCCGTTTAAATTTTTGTGGTTATTTGCATGTACAAACGGGCGAAATGGCAGGAACGGGGCATTTTTGGGCCAAATCGGTGTGCTATAGCCCACGGTTTTGGGTGTGGGCATGGGGTCCGAGCGTGTTGTCGACCAAAAATTGATCGGGGTGTGCTAATGAGGTTGGGGATCATCCCAGTATGGTCTATTTAAATTATAGTGGCCATTTTTTTGGACAAACGGGTGAAACGGCAGGAATGGGGCATTTTCGGACCAAATCGATATGCTATAACCCACATTTTTAGAGATGGGACCGGGTTTAGGGTGTGCTGTCAGTCAAAAATCGATTGGGGCATGCCAGGGAGGTTGGGGATCATCCAAATATGGTTCGATTAAATTTTTGTGGCCATTTGGGTGTACAAACAGGCAAAACGACGCAAATAGGGCTTTTTTGAGCCAAATTGGTGTGCTATAGCCTACGATTTTAGGGGTGGGCCCGTGGTCCAGGCGTGCTAAATGCTGAAAATTGATAGAGGCATGATAGGGAGGTTTTAGATCTTCCCAGTATGGTTTGTTTAAATATTTGTGGCCATTTAAGTTTGAAAAACGGGCGAAACGGCGAGGACGGGGTATTTTTGGGCAAAATCGATGTGCTATGGCCCACGGTTTTGGGGTGGGCCTATGGACCGAGCGTGTTGTAGGCTAAAAATCAACTGGGGCATGCCTAGGTGGTTGTAGATCCATTTAATTATTCGTGACAAGTTGGGTGGACAAACGAGCGAAACAGAGTGAACGGGGCATTTTCGGGCCAAATCAGTGTGCTATAGCACACGATTTCAGGGATGGGCCTGAGTTTCGAGCGTGCTATGGGTCATAAATTGATCGAGGTGTGCCAAGGAGTTTTGGGATCATCCCAGTGTGGTCCCTTCAAATTTTAGTGGCCATTTGGGTGGATAAATAGGCAAAACAGTGCTAACGGGGCATTTTCGAGCCAAATCGATGTGCTATAGCCCACGATTTTGGGGGTAGGACCGG
This sequence comes from Capsicum baccatum var. pendulum, assembly GCA_030864225.1. Lineage (NCBI taxonomy): Eukaryota > Viridiplantae > Streptophyta > Magnoliopsida > Solanales > Solanaceae > Capsicum > Capsicum baccatum. The sequence continues at coordinate 12,631,081 of CM061557.1, forward strand.
GGTTCGAGGTTGCTATAGGCCAAACATTGACTGAAGTATGCCAGGGAGGTTGGGGATCATCCTAGTGGGGTCCGTTTAAAGTTTTATGGCTATTTGGGTGGACAAATATGTGAAACGGTGCGAACGAGGCATTTTTTGGGCCAAATCGGTATTCTATAGCCCACGGTTTTGGGGGTGGTCCTGGGCTCCGAGCATGCTGTTAGTCAAAAATTGATCGAGGCATGCCTGAGAGGTTAGTAATTATCCCAGTGTGGTCCATTTAAATTTTCGTGACTATTTTGGTGGAGAAACAAGCAAAACAGCACAAATAAGGCATTTTTAGGCTAAATCGGTGTGTTATAGCCCACGGTTTTGGGGGTGGGCCCAGGGTCCTGGCGTACTGTGAGCCAAAAATCAATCGGTGCATGCCAGGGAGGTTGGGGATCATCTCAATATGATCTGTTTCATTTTTCATGGCCATTTGGGTGGGCAAAGAGGCAAAATGGCACCAACGGGCTACTTTCAGGCTAAATCGGTGTGCTATAGCCCACAGTTTTGGGGGTGGGCCCAGATTCTGGGCTTACTGTAGGCTCTAAATTGACCGGGGCATTCCAGGGAAGTTCTGAATCATCATGGTATTATCCATTTAAATTTTCGTGGCCATTTGTGTGGAGAAAAAGGTAAAACAGCATGGACGGGGCATTTTGAGGCCAAATTGGTGTTCTATAGCCCACAGTGTTAGGGGTGGGCCTGGGGTCCGAGCGTATTATGGGCTGAATATTGACCGAGCATGCTACGGAGGTTGGGGATCATCCCAGTGTGGTCCATTTAAATATTTGTGGTCATTTGGGTGTACAAGAGGGCGAAACGACACGAATGGGGAATTTTCAGGCAAAATCGGTGTGTTATAACCTACGGGTTTGGGGGAGGGCCTGGGATCCGGGCGTGCTGTGTGCAAAAATCGACCAGATCATGTTAGGGAAGTTGGGGATCATCCCACTGTGGTCCGTTTATATTTTTGTGGCCATTTTGGTGGACAAATGGACAAAACAACGTTAACGGGGTATTTTTGGGCCAAATCATTGTGCTATAGCCTACAGTTTCGTGAGTAGGCTCGGGATCCGAGCGTTTTGTTGGCCGAAAATCATCCATGTCATGCCAGGGATCTTGAGGATCATCCCAGTATGGTCCTTTTAAATTTTCATGGCCATTTGGGTTGACACACGTGCGAAACGGCATGAATGGGGCATTTAGGGCTAAATCGGTGTGCTATAGCCCATGATTTTGAGGGTGGGGATCATCCCAGTATGGTCGTTTATATTTTTGTGGTCATTTGGGTGTATAAGCGGGTAAAATGGAACGAACAGGGCATTTTCGAGCTAAATCAGTGTGCTATAGCCCACGGTTTTGGGGGTGGGCCTGGGGTCCGAAAGTTTTTGTCACGCCTCAAATCCTACTGGGGCGGACTGGCACCCGTAACCAAGGAGGCCCGGGAGAACCAGCTCATAACCTTATACTTCCCATGCATACCTCTTTGACAACCCGAAATTCGGACAGCATCATGTCACATATAAAGGGAAATAATCACCTTTATAAGCTCGAGCACACATATATATGTATATACAATACTTGCCCGTTTGAGCCATCACGTCTACTAACAAAACACCACCTTGCCTGTACATTAGGTCTACAAAGCCTCTAAACAATACACAGTGTTTAAATAAGGTTGGGACACACCCCGCCATATAACTAACTTCTATACAGTACCAAAAGTGACTGGATATGACACGAAAAGCCCCAAAGAAAATTGGATCTCACCAAAAGCAGATGGTTATCCTGGTTCCTTCTTGTGCGGTGTATGAGCTGAGGTACCTGTGCCTGCAGCATGAAATGCAGGTCCCCCGTGGAGGATGTCAGTACGAAATATGTACTAAGTATGTAAAGCTGTAGATAATCACATATGATATAGTAGCTCAATAGAAATTAGAAACAAGTGAATAAATCATAATAGGAGTGGACCACACTTACTAGAACTTGTGACAACCTGTACATTGTATTTATTCAATCACTTTACTTTCATTCTTATCATCTTTGTAATCATTACTGTACTGTACTGTGACCATTAGGATGCCTCTATTACATATCAACTGGGATCGACCCATGATAGGCTTATGCCCCTGGGATACCACCCATAAACACATAAATAGGGATCGACCCATGATAGGTTTATGCCCCTAGGATACCACCCGATAAGAGAGAACTTCCATCACTTAGTTCAATTAATCTTTGAGATTTTTATTTTGGTTTCCACCGCATTTTTGATACTTTGAAACAATGATACATCAATAAGAGACGTATAAATAGACCATCAATTCAATAACAATGAAGTAAGAACTCATTAACACATCAATGAAGTGTTTTGGAGCCATCAATGTCATAACAATGAAGTAGGAATTTATTGGTATATCAATGAAATGTTTTGGAGTCATTAATAGCACATGGATCTTGTTTGAGTAACCGAATACCTTCTGACATTCATTAGTGCAATAAACATGTAAGATTTGGAAAACAAGTATTGGAATGTCTTGACATCTTGTAGGGTGGAAATAAGTCCATTGGTAACGTAGGACATCATACAAAAACATTATGGATCACATGTTACTGAATAACTTTGGAAACTTTCTTAATAGAACAATTGTTCACTTTTATGCCAAAGATATGGTATAGAGTATGCTTTACATACCTGACTGTCAACCTTCAATACTAGTCCCAAATGGACTACTCGTCTTTTCGGATTACTTATCTACAATGAACATATATAGCATTCTAGTATTAGCGCCCAACGTCACAATTCAATTATTTAAATTCACCAAACTAGTGGTTAAGTAGTAAGTCTTAATTACACTATAAAGGGTGTCACTTTAACCCTCTTATACTCCAATTATATTCACATGCCACGCATATTCATACAACATCCTCCAATATCAAGTTTGGATTCATTTATCCTTCCAACCAATCCATTAAACCAAATTGAGCCATAGACATAAATAATCATCAATTCAATAGTATATCACCATACCCACCTTCCATAACTCAATTACCATATCCACCTTCCACAATTCAATACAACCAAACCATGCAAAATAGTCCATAACCCTATTTTCATCACCTTTCAATAACAACCAATACATATAATCCTCTATCACACATATACATATGGAAGAGACCAAAGGAAAACAATATTCATACCTTAGAATTCACCTCTTGATTATGCAATCCTGTTTGCACAAATAATAGGTGTTGTTCGAAGCTCTCGAGATGACAAACGCAGTTATCGAATTACTTTGGAATTTCTACGGTTGAATCAAAAGTAATTTAAAGGTCAAATTTGGCAAGGGTTTGTTATTTCTCAATGATTGATGATGAAAATGAGTTTTTGAACTCATATAAATGTATATAGAAACATATTCCCGTCCACAATATAACAGGGATTGACCAAAATGCCTTTAAAATTTAAATAATGTCAAATCTGTCCTTTGGTGGACTGTTTTGATAAGCTAAAGTAGATCGACCATAAATCTTTGCTCCGATATAGTATTTGGGTGAAATTGGTAGCGTTGGAAATATAACTAAAAGGTATTTCATTTCATATAAAGTAGGCCACCCATTTCGTCCTATACAAGGAGTTATGGTCGTTTGAGTTTGACCCCTAAAATCTATTTTGATAGGCTGAAGTAAAACGAGTATAACTCCTTACTCAGATGTTAGATTTGGATGAAACCAATTGCATTGGAAAGACGACTCAAAGATATTTCTTTTCATAGGTCGTAGATATCCCAGTTCATTATATTAAGGGAGTTATGATCATTCGAAGTTGACCCAAAAATTTGGCTGGCCTCAGTAGTTTGTGTGCAGGAAATTTTCCTGCACATTTACTATTCCCAAATATCCCGGCCACCATTTTAAAATTTCGAACGTGCTCGATTATATCCAAAACCTATCCATTTTTGGAAATCTTTACATCGTCAGAAAGCTTATTCAGTAACCTTCGCATGGAACCATCAACAGGAAAATTCCGGTATAAATAAAATAAAAAAATTAATTCCATATAAATAAGACCAATACACGTACTTGAATATGTCAATACATGTACTTGAATATGGGGTGTTACATCCTTCCCCCCCTTTAGGACATTTGTGCTCAAATATTAGCGTAGTTATTCAACCGAAACAAGTTCAAGTCCATCATTAACATTCACATCATCACATAAATACTATGCATATATAAAAAAAAACTTACTTGTTAATGTTCTAACTCCGTTTCTTGTACTTACTCTTCATCTTTGAACAAATGAGGGTACTTAGATTTCATTGCTTCCTCAGTTTCCCATGTAATCTCTTCCCTTTGACGATTTCTCCAACGTACTTTCACTGATGCTATCTCTTTATTTCTCATCTTCTTAACTTGGCGATCTAGAATAGAAATACGCACTTCCTCATAGGTAAGATCTTCCGCAACTTGCACATCCTCAGTAGAAATGATATGTGATGGATCTCCGATGGACTTTCGAAGCATTGACACATGAAATACCGGATGTACTGATGAGTGCTCTTGGGGTAGCTCTAATTCATATGCAACTTGTCCAAACCTTTGAGTGATCTTATACGGGCCTATATAACGTGCACTCAACTTCCCTTTCTTGCCAAATCTCATTAACCCTTTTATTGGTGATACCTCCAAAAATACCCAATCACCTATAGAAAACTCTAGTCCTCTCCTTCTACTATCCGCATATGACTTGTGTCGACTTTGGGCTATTTTCAGTCGTTGCTGAATTACTTTAACCTTCTCTATGGCTTGATAAATAAGATCCGATCTGAACAAAAGAGCTTCATATGGTGCCATTTTGATACTTTAATGATAGCTATTATTGTAGGGAAACTCAATCAGAGGTAAATGATCATCCCAGTTGCCCTTAAAATCTATTACACAAGCTAATAGCATATCTTCAAGTATTTGGATGGTACATTCTGCTTGTCCATCTGTTTGAGGGTGAAAAGTTGTACTCAACTTCATTTGTGTTCCCAAACACCTCTAAAAAGACTTCCAAAAGTTTGTGGTAAATTGGGTTCCCCGATCTGATATAATAGAGATTGGCACTCCATGTAATCGGACTATCACTTTAATGTACAGCTTTGCATACTCTTCAACTGTGTAAGTGGTCCTAACTGGTAGGAAATATGCGGATTTGGTAAGCCTATCAACAATCACCCATATAGAATCAAACTTCTGGGATGTACGAGGCAAACCAATAATGAAATCCATGTTGATCATGTCCCACTTCCAGCTTGGAAGATCAATGCATTGCATATAACCTCCGGGTTTTTGGTGCTCAACTTTAACTCTTTGACAATTTGGATATTCAGCTACAAATTCTGCAATGCTCTTCTTCATATCATTCCACCAATACATGTCTTTCAAATCTTGATACATTTTGGTTGATCCTGGATGAATGGAATACCTTGAAAAATGTGCCTCTCTTATAATCTTCTTTCTTAGCCTGTCTACATCCGGCACACACAATCGGTTTTGGCACTGAAGTACTCCTTCTCGTGTAAGCTCAAATGCCTTGGTTACACCACTCTGAACGCTCTCCTTAAGCTGTAATAAAATAAGATCTGCATATTGCTTCTCTTTCACTTCAGCTACTAATGAAGATTCCACAGCATTATGTACGATAAGCTCTTTATTCGGAGTTTCAAAAAGGCGAACTCCCAAACTAGCTAACTGGTGAAGATCTTTAATCATCCCTTGCCTTTCTATAGGAACCATCATAGCCTTACGACTTAACACATCAGCTACCATAGTTGCTTTCCCTGGATGGTACAAGATATCAAATTCATAGTCCTTTAATAGTTCAAGCCATCTCCGCTGTCTTAAATTTAGATCCTTCTGATTAAAAATCTATTGCAAGCTCTTATGGTCAGTATATATATCAACATAAACCCCATATAAGTAGTGGCGTCATATCTTTCAAGAAAAAATAACTGCTTCCAGCTCAAGATCGTTTGTAGGATAATTTTTCTCATGTGGCCGCAATTTTGTAGAAGCATATGCTATTACCTTACCATGCTGCATCAATACACATACTAAACCAATTCTGGAAGCATCACAATACACTGTATACCCTTCGGTGCCTTTTGGAAGTACCAACACGGGTGTAGAAATCAACTTGTTCTTTAAATCTTGAAAACTCTTCTCACAGGCATCATTCCATTGGAATTTGGATGCTTTATGGGTTAGCTTGGTTAAGGGTGTTGAAATGGAAGAAAAGCCTTTAACAAACCTTCTATAATAACCAGCCAACCCGAGAAAACTATGAATCTCCGTAGGCGTTGTAGGCCTTGGCCAGTTCTTCACAGCTTCTATCTTTTGAGTATCAACCTTTATCCCTTCACTAGATACAATATGACCCAAAAATGCCACCGACTTTAACCAAAACTCACATTTAGAGAACTTTGCATAAAGCTTACAATCACGAAGAGTCTGCAATGCCTGTCGTAAGTGATTGGCATGGTCTTCTTCTGATCTAGAATAAACTAGAATATCATCTTTAAAAACTATCACAAATACATCCAGGAATGGCTTAAACACCCTATTCATCAAATCCATAAAAGTTGCGGGTGCATTTGTTAGCCCAAATAATATAACTAGAAACTCATAATGACCATACCGTGTTCGGAAAGCTGTCTTGGGTATGTCCTTATCTTTGACCCTCACTTGGTGGTAACCTGACCTCAAATCAATCTTAGAAAAGCACTTGGCGCCCTGTAACTGATCAAATAAATCATCAATTCTTGGGAGATGATATTTATTCTTAATAGTCACCTTATTCAATTGCCGATAATCAATACACATCCTCAGCGAGCCATCCTTTTTGCGCATAAATAACACTGGTGCTCCCCAGGGGGACATACTAGGCCTTATGAATCCCTTCTCTAGCAAATATTTTAATTACTCTTTCAATTCTCATAATTCTGCTGGGGATATTCTATACGGAGGAATGGAGATTGGTTAGGTTCCTGGTATTACATCAATACCAAACTCTACTTCCCGTTCAGGAGGCAAACCTGGAAAATCTTCAGGAAATACATCAAAAAATTCATTTACCACCGGAACAGCGTGAAGAGTTGGTGGCTCCACTTCTGTATCCCTTACTCTAACTAAAAGATATATGTATCCCTTGAAAATCATTCTTCTCACCTTAAAAGAAGAAATAAATCTACCTCTTGGCGCGTTAATTTCACCTTTTCATTCAAGGACTGATTCATTTGGAAAATGGAAATATACCTTTTTCGTGAAGCAATCAATTGTGGCATAACAAGACGCCAACCAGTCCATACCCATTATAACATCAAAATCTACCATTTCTAACTCCACAAGATCAGCCATCGTATCACGGCCACAAATAGTTACTATGCAGTTTCGATAAACCCTTTTAGCTATAATAGATTCCCCAACCAGTGTGGACACTTCAAATGGCTTAACTCACAGTTCGGGTATTCTTTCAAACTTTCTAGCAACCAATGGAGTAATATAAGATAATGTAGAACCGGGATCAATTAAGGCAGATAAATCGAATGAAAAGATAGACAACGTACCCGTAACCACATCTGGAGAAGCCTCTAAATTTTGTCGATCCGCTAGAGCATACGTACAATTTTGAGCCCCGCTAGAACTCGTGGATCCTATATCACCTCTAACACGACCCATTGATTGTTCACCCCTTCCTGAATAAGGCATTGATGATGATGATGCAACAAATAACTCCGTAGGTCGTGCCATACCTTCTATGCCCCTTCATGGGCATTCTCTCATCATATGCCCCGACATACCATACCAAAAACAAACATTGGTCCCCATCCGACATGCGCCCAAATGATACCTTCCATATTTATTGCATGGCTCTCGAGGAGGTCTCTATTGGCTTATATTTCCTTGCCCTTGGTACCCCACTGTTCGCGAACTCTGACTCTCACTTCTGTGCCCAAATTGATTTCCTCTGGACCCTTGGAACTATGGTGGGGCACTAGCTACAGAATAAGAAGATAATGGCCTAGGTGGTCTAGCAGAAAATTATGGTCTGAACCCTCCTTGGGATTCCATGAACTGTCCTGTAGATCTAGACCTCTTGGAATATCCTCTTGCTAATTCCTGTGGTCTTCTCCTCTGCCTCTGATCTTCCATTTTCTGTGCAAAATCTTGGATCCTTGCTATGTCCATATCTTTGTTCAAAGCAGTAATAGTACAATCTCTAACTAGATATGGATCCATCCTATCCACATATTGATGAACTCTGTCATCCATAGTAGCTACAACATTAGGAGCATATCTCGACAAGGAATTAAATCGAAGACTGTACTTCCTCACGTTTATATTCCCCTGAAGAAGATTTAAAAATTGATTTGCATGGGCCTGACGAATCCCGAATGGAAGATAATGATCAAAAAATGCCTCTTTGAACTCTTTCCAAGTAGCTGGGGGTGCATCAATACCCCTAGATCATTTCCAGTCCTCGTACCAATAAATAGCCTCCCCTTTAAATCTATACGCCGCTAACTCCACTGTCTCTCTACCTGTTACATGCATAACATCTAAGGCCATTTGAATTTGATCAATAAAGTCCTATGGGTCCTCATTAAGATTTGATCCAGTAAAAGTAGGAGGATCCATCTGAAGAAAATCCTGTGCTCGAAGTTTAGCCGCCCTATCTGTACCACTAGGACCCGTGGAAGGAATGGCTTGCCCAGCAATTATACGAGTCAAAAGTTGCACTGTATTTCTAAGATCTTGATCAATAGCATTAATAGGTGCCTCTGAGGATATAGTTATCCTCCCCCTTATTTCTTCCGGAGTGGAAGAAGTTTCTAATGCATGCTCAGCTGGAGCCTCACTTTGATTAGCTGGTATAGTGGGTGACTTACTAGTCCCCTCTCCAGTAGCCACATCTAGTTGCTTACCGGTATTCTTGCTTCTAGTAACCGGCATCATTACTATAATAAAAAAAATAAATGGATTCAATGGTCAACTACGACTTCATATGCAATATAGGCTCTATCGCATGATCTAAGACATGAAGAAAAGAAATAATTCCTAAATGTCCATAGCCTCCTATTTATAGATGCGGTGCACGATACACTGATAAACAAGACTCTACGTAGACACGGCTTTGTAGACTCACTAGGATGAACTTCTCTGATACCACTTTTGTCATGCCTCAAATCCTATTGGGGCGGACTGGCACCCGTAACCGAGGAGGCCCGGGAGAACCAGCTCATAACCTTATACTTCCCAGGCATACCTCTATGACAACCCGAAATTCGGACAGCATCATGTCCCATATAAAGGGAAATAATCAACTGTATAAGCTCGAGCATACATATATATGTATATATAATACTTGGCCGTTGGAGCCATCACGTCTACTAACAAAACACCACCTTGACTGTACATTAGGTCTACAAAGCCTCTAAATAATACACAAAGTTTAACTAAGGTCAGGACACACCTCGCCATATAACTAACTTCTATACAATACCAAAAGTGACTGGATATGACACGGAAAGCCCCGAAGCAAATTGGAGCTCACCAAAAGTAGCTGGATATCCTGGCTCCTACTTGTGCGGTGTATAAGTTGAGGTATTTGTGCCTGCCGCATGAAATGCAGGTCCCTCGTGGGGGACGTCAGTACGAAATATGTACTAAGTATGTAAGGCTATAGATAATTACATATGATATAGGAGCTCAATAGAAATCATAAACAAGTGAATAAATCATAATAGGAGTGGACCACACTTACTAGAACTTGTGACAACCTGTAAATTGCATTTATTCAATCACTTTACCTTCGTTCTTATCATCTTTGTAATCATTACTGTACTGTACTGTGACCATTAGGCTGTCTCCAATACATATCAATTGGGATTGACCCATGATAGGCTTATACCCCTGGGATACCACCCATAAACACATAAATAGGGATCGACCCATGATAGGCTTATGCCCTTGGGATACCACCCGATAAGAGAGAACTTCCATCACTTAGTTCAATTAATCTTTGAGATTGTTATTTCGGTTGTTGCCGTATTTTTGATACTTTGAAACAATGATACATCAATAAGAGACATATAAATAGACCATCAATGCAATAACAATGAAGTAAGAACTCATTGGCACATCAATGAAGTGTTTTAGAGTCATCAATGCCATAAAAATGAAGTAGGAACTTATTGGTATATCAATGAAACGTTTTGGAGTCATTAATAGAACATGGATCTTGTTTGAGTAACCGGATACCTTCTGACATTCATTAGTGTAATAAACATGTAAGATTTAGAAAACAAGTAAGTATTGGAATGTCTTGACATCTTGTAGGGTGGAAATAAGTTCATTGGTAACGTAGGACATCATACAAAACCATTATGGATCACATGTTACTGAATAACTTTGGAAACTTTCGTAATAGAACAATTGTTCACTTTCATGCCAAAGATATGGTATAGAGTATGCTTTACATACCTGACTGTCAACCTTCAATACTAGTCCCAAATGGACTACTGATGTTGGGCGTATTTATACCCCTAAGAACCATAATTTACCCAAATTTTAGCTAAGTTTTGAGGACAAAATATATAATTCCTGCACTTTTAGTCCATTTTCCTTTAAGTGAGCTGACCTACGTGATTAGCATGTTTTTCAGGTATTAATGATGAAGATTTCAGCACTTTATGGACTTATGAGCAGCAAAGGAAAACTTCACATTAGAGGGAAGGCAGCTTTTGGACTAAAAGTGATGCATGGGAACTTTTTCCCGGGCAAACCCAGTATTTTTAAATAATTAACGAGGCAGTAGCAACTTAGTGGACAAGGATATTATAAAAACCCTATTGCTGAATTTTTCAGCATTATTAATCATTATCATTATTCATTATTTAGTTTACAGATTCTGTAAGTTTTGCACAGAGAAAAATAGCTCAGAGAGCAACGGCTAGAGGGCAAAGAAATGTCAACCCCTAGTTGACGCTAAAACCATCTCCATCGCCAAGTTTATTCTAGTTTTGGTATGATGATTATGTATATTGTGATCTCCGTTGTAATCATGAGTAGCTAAACTTCTCTGTTAGGGTTATGGAAACCTTGTAAGATACTATCTATTGCTATGAGTTTGTGAATTCTTGATGTGTATGCTACTTATATCATTACTCTCTTCATTTTAATTGAATTCTCATGGTTGCAAACATAGAAAACACACCATTATAGAATTAACTTGTTCGAGAGAAAAGTTGCATGTTTGGAAAAGAGAGTGTGACAAGAAAATAGGGTTAAAAACCCATGTTTACTCGTTAATGCCTTAACCGAATTAACATTCTTGGAGAATTCTTACCAATAGTTACACACTTTAGGCTCGGGAGAGCAAAAGTGAAATAAATCCTTGATGGTTGAAAAACACTTGGATTTACAATTAGAATACGAATCTTTATAAGTGCATGCATGTCCAAATTCCGCATTACTCATAGTTAATAGATAAGTAGAAATTACAAGGTGGACATAACCCTAACTTATTATTCTCTGTGATTAAATCTTACTAAATACATCGTCTCATTTGTTACTTTGATCCTATTAGTTCACGGATAATCAAATCCCCTCTTTTTCTTGGAATTTTCGACCAACAGTCAACTAATAATTGCAACACTTAGTGACCAAGTATTCCCTGTGGGATTCGACACCCAACCCAATTGGGTTCTATATTTGGCAGCGACCGCTAACACTTTCTAACGAGAGCTGTAATTTGGGTGTATCAAATTTTGGCGCCGTTGCCGGGGAATACTGATGATAGGCGGATTTACACGCCTCTATCAATATATTTTGCCCATATTTTAGCCTAGTTTTGAGAACAAATTATATATTTCATGCACTTTTAGTCCTTTTTCCTATAAATGAGCTAACGAACATGATTAGTAAAGTTTCAGGTATAAATGATGCAAAATACAGCAGTTTATGGCTTACTTGACGCAAAAGAAAGCTCACAAAGGAAGGGAAGGAAGTCTACACGCCTAAGGACCAAAACTGCTGCATGGAAAATCTGTCTCGGGCTAAAACAGCATTTCTGAAGACTTTGGGGACTTACAGACACAAAGCTGGATTTTGACAATGATACATTAACCTAGTACAATTGGATTATGTATTTCATTAGTTTATTTGGATTAGGAGAATGTTACATTAACCTAGTACAAATGGGTTAAGTATTTCCTTAGTTTAGTAGGATTTGGTTATTTATTTCATTAGCATAGTAGGAGTAGGATAGGAGTATTATAAATACCCTATCATGCTAGAGATTTTAATCAAGTCCTCCCTTAGTGGAGAGGCAAGTCCTCCCTTAGTGGAGAGGCAAGTCCTCCCTTAGTGGAGAGACACATTCTACGTCTCAATTACAACTCTTCTAATCTTTCCATTAGTTCTATTTTTCTTCTTCTACTCTTCTATTCTTAAATTCCACAACAAGAGAATCGTTACTTGCTAAGGAATCACGCCACACGCCTATCACCTAATCCACACGCCATTACTCAACAATAACAATGCAAATCATGATCTCCTTCGCACTCATGGGTAACTAAACTTCTCTGTTGGGGTTATGGAAGCCGTATGAGATACTATCTATTGCTGTGAGTTTATGAGTTCGTGACACGTATGCTGCTTATATCATTATTCTCTTCATCTTAATGCAAATTCTTGTGGCTGCAGATGCATAGAATAACGCCAGTCTAACATTTAACTTGTTCGAGAGAAAGGTTATTTATCTGGAAAAAAGATAATGTCAAGGTAGTAGGACACCCTTTCCTATTAAAAAGCTAGTGTCGTAACTGGACTAACCTCTTGGAGAATTCGTACCGTTAGACACGCTTTAAGCTCGAGAGAGTTAAAGTGAAATAGTCCTTGTTCAGGTCGAGAGACGCTTGGATTTACCATCAACTACAATTCTCTATAAGCAATTGCATGTCAAGACTCTACACACTCATAGCCAATAGAGACGTATACCTCAGAAGGTGGACATAACCCCAACGCTTCAATTCTCATTGTTTACAACTCACGTAACATTCTTTCTTTTTATTTTCAGCTTTTATTTTGATACTTTATTTAATTACTTGCACGACAAGAATCCCCCCTCTTACGAGACTTGCACTAAAAGTTTAGTAATTTTACTTACTTGTTGGCCAAGCTATTCCCTGTGGGATCGATACCCAACCCAGGTTGGGTTCTATATTTGCTAACGACCGCTTTACACTCACGAGAGCTGTAGATTGAGCGTTATCAAATACGGTTGTCAACTAAGTTTGTGATAGTTAATAGACCCTTTGATCAAAGATTCCCGAATTTTACTTTTTTTTTGTTGTTTTTGTTTTGTTCAGGTTTGGTAGAGTGCATGCCAAATACACAAAGTTTTGGTCAGCCATTATTACCTCTAAATCCTGAACCACATCTTATTGGCAGAATGGATGCACAACGAGACATTGAAAGAAGGGCTGCTCAACAGGAGCAGGCTAGGTTAGCTGCATTGGCAGCTGCTCAAGTGCATCAACAGAATATCGATAACCCAGGTCGGGCAACAAATCCTGATGATGAGGACCTGGGTGATAATGAGTTACTGAATCCTAGGCGTACTGATGAGGTGGCGGTACCTGTACACAGGAGATATCGTCAAGCTAGAATGAGACCTGAACGCCGAGCTGTGCAGGCTCCGTTTGATGATGATGATGACGATCTGGATGGAGATAGTGCCACAGGGGCTATTATTCCTCTGCCCTTGGCACCTGGAGCCAAGTCCAATATCACTAGCACCATGATTCAGCTATTGCAGCTCAAGGGGTTATTTGGTGGACTTGCAGGTGATGATCCAAATATGTACCTGGTCAATTTTATCTCAACATGCAAGTCGTTTGACAATCTAGGAGTTAGACAAAATGCAATTCGGCTGAGGTTATTTCCATTGTCTCTATCAGGAGAGGCAACTCTATGGTTGAATGGGTTAACTCCTGACTCTATTACTAATTGGAGGCAACTAAAAGACGCTTTCCTAGAAAGATTCTTTCCGCCATCCAAGAGAGCCCAATTGAGAGATGAGATAAGCAATTTTCCATAGCTTCCAACTGAAGCTCTCCACGAAATATGGGAGAGGTTCAAGAAGAAGCTTATGCGGTGCCCAAATCATCCTATGACCAATGTCCACTTGATGGAGATATTATACAGGTCTTTGAATTCGGTGACTAAGCCAGTGGTTGATAATGCTGCAGGTGGGTCATTCATGGACCTTACTTTTATTGAGGCAAGTGATATGCCAGATTGTATGACAAAACAGAGTAGAGATTGGCATACCAGGGATTCTGAGGTAGCAAGCTCTACTGTATCTATTGGCTTGATGGCAGAACAAAGGCAAAGAGAAGAGGAACGTGACCAGGATATGGCTCACATGAAAACGTAGATGGATCTTCTTACCAAGCATTTATTATCAGGGAATACCAAAAAAGTCAAGGCTGTTGTGTCGTAGGGAAGAGATGATTTCGATTCTGAAGAAGAAGCAAATTGCTTAAATAATCAAGGGGTTTCCGAGGCAATGCCCAAGGAAACCAAGTTCGGAACTATTATGATAAATCTGGACGCAAGGACCGCGATCAAGGGAGTTGGAAGAATAAGACTGACAGGAGTAGTTTGTACGTTCCTCCTGGAAATCGTGAGGCTACAGCGTCTGGCTCTGGAAAGATGTCCATGGAAGATATGATGGCCAAGCTGTTGAAAGGAGTGGAGGCAACAAACACGGGAGTAGCTGAGGTAAAGAATGATTTGTCATCAATAAATAAATTGGTTGACTCGCATTCCACTGCAATAAAACAGCTGGAACAACAACTAAGTCAACTTTCAGCGGTAGTCAATCAAAGAAAGGCTGGCACTTTACCTAGTGACACTGTGCAAAATCCAAGGAATGATGGATCATGTATGGCTATTACTACCAGGAGTGGTAAGGTTTTAGAAAATCCATCCTAAGGCAAGCAGGTGGTTAATATCACAGAAGAGAATATTATTAAAGCAAATTGTGATGATTTTGTAGAAGCTGAAAATCAGAATGAGAACGTTCATGACACTATACTTAGATGTCACCAGCCTGAAAAGAGTGAAAACCGGAAGCAAGATAAAAAGGAAGTGGTGGAGAAAACTCCTCCCCTCCCACCACCACCTTTTCCTCAGAGACTGAAGAAGAAAGTTGATGACACCAGGTTCAGTAAATTCATGACCATGTTGAAGCAGCTGACTATTAATGTACCTTTGGTGGAGGCACTGGAGCAGATGCCAGGATACCCCAAATTCATGAAGGACTTTTTGACAAAGAAGCGGGCAGAAAGCTATGAACTAACAGATAATGTCTATCATTGCAGTGCAATTGCCACAAGATCTCTAGTTCAGAAGAAGGCAGATCCTAGTGCTTTTACTATTCCTTGCACGGTTGGATCTTTGAATTTTGCTAAGGCATTGTGCAATTTGAGGGCTAGCATTAATTTTGATGCCGCTATCCATTTACAGAAAGTTGGGGTTGGGCGATCCTACACCAACTAATATGCGGCTCATGATGGTAGATAGGTCGGTAAAACAACCTGTTGGTATCTTATATGATGTACTGGTGAAGGTTTCTTCCTTTATTTTTCCTGCAGACTTTGTTATTTTGGATTACAAGGTGGACTATGAAGTTCCCATAATCTTGGGTCATCCTTTCCTCGCAACAAAAAGTGTGCTTATTGATTTATGAGCCACTGAGCTTTTATTTTGGATGAATGACGAAGTAGTCCATTTTGATGTATGAAAATCAATGAAGCAGCCTAAAGATATGAATGTGTTCTCTGTAGCTGATGTTTATTATGAGGATGAGAAAGAATTATCTATAGAGAAGCAGCTTATTGTTGAGCCATTGGCTGCTGTGCTTATGAATTTTGAGTGTGAGGATATTAAAGAGTATGAAGAAACTATTTGTGCTCTAACAGGAATGGGTTCCTATTCTTATGCTCCTAAGAAGCTAGATCTTGATCTTAAGAATCGACCCTCACCACCAGCGAAACCATCCATTGAAGAGCCACCAGTGCTAGAATTGAAAGAGATCCCTAGTCATCTAAAGTATGCATTCTTGGGAAGTGGAAATATACTTCCGGTGATTGATGCAGCTGATTTAGGTGAACAACAAGTAGAGGCTCTCATCTTTGTTCTGAAGAGGTACAAGAGAGCTATTGGTTGGATTATTGATGATATAATTGGTATCCCTCCTGGGATATGTATGCACAAGATTCATCTCAAGGAAGATTGCATGCCCACAATTAAGCACCAGCGTCGTCTGAATCCATTCAGAAAATGATGCACCATATATCTCGATGAAGTCTAAATAATTGAGATAACTATGTCGTTCCGCGACAATAAATTAAGCGCTACGTGGGAGGCAACCCATCATTTTTGAATTGTTTTGTTTTACTAGGAGTTTGTTTTTGTTAAATAAAAATCCAAAAAGAAGAGTCGAGCCACGACCAAAACTAAGGCGCTTGGTGGGAGGCAACCCATCCTTCTAATAATTTTTGTTCTTTTTGATTAAGTGTAGGTGCAAGACGTATAAAAGAGGAGATTGGTCTCAAATTTTGATTTGAAAGTAAGCCATCCGAAAGGTGGTAAGTTAGGAATGATGGAGCAAAGGCTATCGGCTAGGCATTGCCTATGCTAATCTAGGCAATGAACAAAGCAATGCCTATGCCAATCTAGGCAATGGACAAGGAAAGGCCTATACCATTGCCTATGCTCACTGCCTCACATAGGCAACGAACAAGGCATTGCCTATGCAAATCTAGGCAACGGACAAGGCATTGCCTATGCCAATCTAGGCAATACCATAGGCGCCGCCTATGCCATTGCCTATGCTCACTGTCTCAACTAGGCATTGACAAAGGCGTCGTCTATGCTCAACTAAGCGTTGACGAAGGCGCCGCCTATGCTACGCATAGGCAAAGCATTAGGCACCGCCTACTTATCATTTTTTGCCTCATAACTCGATTGTAAATGGATCAAACCTGACCCATGTCTTAGTCTATAAATAGATCCTCAATCTTAGAACACAATCCCATTGTTTGCTCAAGATAGGCGCCGCCCAAGCTTCCAAATTCTCTCAAAATTTTTTGTTTTGCTCATCTAATCTTGCAAGCTTATCTTCCCGAACCATCACCGAGTAAGTCATTCTTTTATATTCTGTAGTTTTTGAAATGCTACATTTATAATGATTTATTAGATTTTGAAGTGGTGTTTGGTGATAAGAATGTGGTTGGTTTGTTATGATACATCTAGTTGAGTGAAAGAATACGTGTGGGTGTTCTTGACTTTTTTCCTACTTGTACTTGATTGTTATACACTGTCATGTTTTTATGGAGTCAAAATTGTGAAGTTAATGCATAATCTTGAAAGTTGAAAGCTTGAATGTTTGAATGACTCGTTCATCGAGATAACGATCATGATTTACCATAAGCATAAGATGTTGTGATTATTTCTATGCAATAATTTGATACGATCTCTATGTGGTAGTCTTATTCAAGAAGTGCATTAATCCAAACATGAAAGTATAGTTAAGATTACATGAAATAAAGTTGGAAAGGATATTCAAAGATTACATAAAAGTATGACTGTGCTAAACATGTTGTTGGAACATATCGCCTAAATGTATGTCGATGAAGTCTGAGTAATCGACATCACCCAGTTAATTAGTCTGTGCCAACAAATTAAGTGTGGGGTGGTGCCAATACTATTTGTTTTTCGATTGAATCTTCCTAGATGAAGATAACATGACTCTATTTTAATCTCAGGTAGAATGGCCCCAAAAGGACGACAAGGAAAAGAAAAAGTATCCACCTCACAGAAAGGTGAGAAAAGGTTGAGAAAAAAGCAAGCTGAGTCCTCCTCTTTGCAAATACGTCAACACACTTTCGGGATAAAGTGGGTCCTAGAGGAGAAAGAAAAGGAGTGGTACAAGAACAACAAAGTAAAAAAATATGTTCACATAGATTTGATGCAAAAGGAGTGTCTAGCAAAGAGAGAGCCCTGCATTTTGGCTAAAATCATGGCACTAAATCTTGATTTCATTTCCCGAGATATGGGGGAATGCAATCTTGATCTAACGCGAGAGTTTTATGCCAATTGGTCCCCAAAGACTACCAGAAGTGAAGTAAAGATTCGAGGCCAAGTCTTGCAACTAAATGCGGAGTTCTTCAACTCTTTTCTGGGCCTTCCATCTGTGGATCCATCACCGCTCAAGGAGCTTTATCACAGACCTCCCTATAGGGAAATCAGACATACACTGTGTGGAACAATGTCAATGGAACGGTGGATTCATCACAAGGATAACGATTGGTACAATACCTTTCCGTATACTTCCTTGAACAGAGAAGCTCATATATGGTTGAGGATAGTTAAATCTTGCTTGATTCCTGGGACATAGTACACAAAGATCACACGTGATCCAGTATGCTTTGTGTATGCTCTGATGACAAATATTCCCATCAACATTGGTGCGGTTATACGATCGTCAATGCGTAAAGCAAGGCTGCACAAAAGGTCCCATTTCAGCTTTGGCAATTTATTGACTGCGATCTTAAGGAAGGAGCACATTAAAGAGGAACCTGCAGATCATAAACTTCCACACAACCCAAAGAAGGTTGATCTCACGAAAGTTAAAGATCCTGAAACTGGTCATGGCATCAACCTTACCACTGCAGAAAGACATGCTTGGGATGAAAGTTTCTTTTGCCATCTATATGGCATGACTAGGTTTACCATGATGAGTGAGGGTCGTATTCTGACTGATACAGAGTTCCAGTAGTTGGATTATGAATGCCCGATGAATGAGCATACGCGGGCCATGTGTGGAGTGGGGGTACATTTTGAGGAACCTCTCGATGATGACGTGCCAACTGACGATGATCGCCAACTGCCAGATTCAGATGTGGAGGACAACTCTGAGGATGACGACTCTGATGATGATTCTGACGCAGGGGGTATGACCACAGACATAAAAGAGGAGTCCGACTAATCAGGTTTTCCTTATTTATTTTCCACTGAGTGCAGTGTGTCCCGTCTAAGTGTGGGGTGCTGGTATTTGTATGCTGTATTGTACTTCTTCGCCTACATTTATTCTTGTTCTTGTTTGTTTGAAGTAATTAGTTAGTTAGTTAAATTTTAGATTTTTTTTTAGATTTTGCATGAAATTGTTCTGATAGACAGCATGGTATTATGACAAGAGTTTGTGCTAAATCATTACTATTGAGATATTTAGACTCTAAGTATGACTCACTGTGTGATAATTGTGTGGTTTAATTCATTCAGCTATTGGGTCAAGAATCTATAATGCTCCCAATTAAGTTGACCATGTGCCTTGTGTGTGTAAGGTTATAGTATATTCTGTGTTGTGACTGATGCTAGAACTTGCCTGGTGTGTGTGTGTAAAGCGAAATAAAGAGTGTGAGTTTAGGAGATGATTTAGGCATTTCTTTGGCAGCCCTAAATTTGTTTACCTTCTTTTTACCTACCTTTGTACATTGTCCTAGTTAGCCCCTTTGAGCCTTTAGCTATCTTCTTTGGCAGCCTCATATGTAGCCTAATCCATTTTTTTTCAAGACCATAATTTGATCCAAATTCCTAAGCGCTTTAAATTGTAGAATCATGTGGCAAAATAAGAGGAAATAAGTGACAATAATATCTCAGAGTGTATTGGTGCTTGAAAATGTTGTGAAAAAGAGTGGATATCATAGGGATGCTTAATTAAAAAAAAAAGATAATAAATAGTTGTGTTTATGATTGACTAACAAATTGGGTGAAAAGGGGTTGATAGATGAAAAGAAAGGTAGAGTGGTTGTTAAGAGTTGGCGTAAATGGTATAATGTCGTGTATTAAAGCGCTTAGGGAACATAGTCACTATTTCTGGCCAAAATAGTCCTACCTGTCCCTTAGCCTACATTACAACATGTCAAGACCTATTTGATCCTAAGATTAGCATTCTGATATTAGTGGAGCATTACACTAAGGGCAAGCCTATGGTTATCAGTTGCAACATAAGAATTCTTTATGAGAGTGAGAGCAAGGAGAGTCTTGTACCCATGTTTCAAAAAATGCAAATCTGTGAGTGATTATGGGTGATATCTTGTGTGAGACACACATGGTTGATGATTTTTGGGTAATGTTATGTGATTCTTTGTGGCTTAACTTGTGGATACGAATTAACCATCCTCACGAGTCTATGTTGGAGGTTGAATTGTTTCTAGTAGTGATCAAGAAACCTACTCTCTGTTAATAATTGTCGTGCATGTCTTGTTGAACATTTTGTGTTGCTATTGTGAAATTCTAGTTGAGTGTTTGCATGGATGTAATATTTTGTTCGAGGACAAACAAAGCTTTAAGTGTGGGGTGGTTATGTTGGGCGTATTTATACCCCTTTAGCTAAGTTTTGAGGACAAAATATATAATTCCTGCACTTTTAGTCCATTTTCCTTTAAGTGAACTGACCTACGTGATTAGCATGTTTTTCAGGTATTAATGATGAAGATTTCAGCACTTAATGGACTTATGAGCAGCAAAGGAAAACTTCACATTAGAGGGAAGGCAGCTTTTGGACTGAAAGTGATGCATGGGAACTTTTTCCCGGGCAAACCCAGTATTTTTAAATACTTAAGGAGGCAGTAGCAACTTAGTGGACAAGGATATTATAAAAACCCTATTGCTGAATTTTTCAGCATTATTAATCATTATCATTATTCATTATTCAGTTTACAGATTCTGTAAGTTTTGGACAGAGAAAAACGGCTCAGAGAGCAATGGCTAGAGGGCAAAGAAACGTCAACCCCTAGTTGACGCTAAAACCATCTCCATCGCCAAGTTTATTCTAGTTTTGGTATGATGATTATGTATATTGTGATCTCCGTTGTAATCATGAGTAGCTAAACTTCTCTGTTAGGGTTATGGAAACCTTGTAAGATACTATCTATTGCTATGAGTTTGTGAATTCTTGATGTGTATGCTACTTATATCATTACTCTCTTCGTTTTAATTGAATTCTCATGGTTGCAAACATAGAGAACACGCCATTATAGCATTAACTTGTTTGAGAGAAAAGTTGCATGTTTGGAAAAGAGAGTGTGACAAGAAAATAGGGTTTTCAACCCCTGTTTACACGTTAATGCCTTAACCGGATTAACATTGTTGGAGAATTTGTACCAATAGTTACACACTTTAGGCTCGAGAGAGCTAAAGTGAAATAAATCCTTGATAGTTGAAAAACACTTGGATTTACAATTAGAATACGAATCTCTATAAGTGCATGCATGTCTTAATTCCACATTACTCATAGTTAATAGATAAGTAGAAATTACAAGGTGGACATAACCCTAACTTATTATTCTCTGTGATTAAATCTTACTAAATACGTCGTCCCATTCGTTACTTTGATACTATTAGTTCACGCATAATCAAATCCCCCCTTTTTCTTGGAATTTTCGACCAATAGTCTACTAATAATTGCAACACTTAGTGACCAAGTATTCCCTGTGGGATTCGACACCCAACCCAGTTGGGTTCTATATTTGACAGCGACCGCTTACACTTTCTAATGAGAGCTGTAATTTGGGTGTATCAACTACTCGTCTTTTCGGATTACTTATCTACAATGAACATGTATAGCAATCTAGTATTAGCGACCAAACGTCACAATTCAATTATTTAAATTCACCAAACTAGTGGTTAAGTAGTAAGCCTTAATTACACCATAAAAGGTATCACTTTAACCCTCTTATACTCCAATTACATTCACATGCCATGCATATTCATACAACATCCTCCAATATCAAGTTTGCATTCATTTATTCTTCCAACCAATCCATTAAACCAAATTGAGCCATAGACATATATAATCATCAATTCAATAGTATATCACCATATCCATCTTTCATAACTCAATTACCATATCCACCTTCCATAATTCAATACAACCAAACCATGCAAAATAGTCCATAACCCTATTTTCATGACTTTTCAATAACAACCAATACATATAATCCTCTATCACACATATACATATGGAAGAGAACAAAGGAAAACAATATTCATACCTTAGAATTTACCTCTTGATTATGCAATCCTGTTTGCACAAATAATAGGTGTCGTTCAAAGCTCTCGAGATGACAAACGCAGTTATTGGATTACTTTGGAATTTCTACGGTTGAATCAAAAGTAATTTAAAGGTCAAATTTGGCTAGGGTTTGTTCTTTATCAATGATTGATGATAAAAATGAGTTTTTGAAATCATATACATGTATATATACACATATTCCCGTCCACAATATAATAGGGAATGACCAAAATGCCTTTAAAATTTAAATAATGTCAAATCTATCCTTTGGTGGACTGTTTTGATAAGCTAAAGTAGATCGACTATAACTCTTTTCTCTGATATCAAATTTGGGTGAAATTTGTATCGTTAGAAAGATAACTCAAAGGTATTTCATTTCATATAAAGTAGGCCACCCAGTTCGTCCTGTACAAGGAGTTATGGTCGTTTGAGTTTGACTCTAAAAATCTATTTTGATAGGCTGAAGTAAAACAAGTATAACTCCTTACTCAGATGTTGTATTTGGATGAAACCAATTGCATTGGAAAGAAGACTCAAAGATCTTTCTTTTTATAGGTCGCATCTCTCCCAGTTCATTATATTAAGGGAGTTATGATCATTTGAAGTTGACCCAAAAATTTGGCTGGCCTCAGTAGTTTGTGTGCAGGAAATTTTCCTGCACATTTACTATTCCCAAATATCCCGGCCACCATTTTATAGTTTCTAACGTGCTCGATTATATTCGAACCTATCCGTTTTTGGATATCTTTATATCATTGGAAAGCTTATTCAATAACCTTCGCATGGAACCATCGACGGGCGAATTCCGGTATAAATAAAATACTAAAATTAATTTCATATAAATAAGACCAATACACGTACTTGAATATGCCAATACATGTACTTGAATATAGGGTGTTACAGTTTTGTGGGCCAAAAATTTACCAGGGTGTGCCAGGGAGGTTGGGGATTATCTCAGTGTGGTACGTTTAAATTTTTGTATTCATTTGGGGGGACAAACGGGCGCTAACGGTGTGTTATAACCCACGGTTTTAGGAGAGGACCCAGTGTCCGAGCGTGCTGTGGGCCAAAAACCGACCGGGGTATGCCAGGGAGGTTGGACATCATACCAGTATAGATCGTTTAAATGTTTGTGGTCATTTGGGTGGACAAACGGGTGAAACGGCGTGAACATGGTATTTTCGGGCTAAATCGATGTGCTATAGCCACAGTTTCGGGGGTGGGCCCAAGGTCCAGGCTTGTTGTGGGCCAAAAATCGACTGGGGTGTGCCAGGGAGGTTGGGGATCATCCCAATATGTTTTGTTTAAATTTTTTTGGCCATTTGGATGGACAAACAGGCAAAACGGCACGAACGGGACATTTTAGGGATGAATCGGTGTGTTATAGCCCACGATTTTGGGGGTGGGCCAGGGGTCCGGGCGTGCTGTGGGTTGAAAATTGAACGAGGCATGCCAGGGAGGTTTGAAAATGTCCTAGTATGGTCCATTTAAATTTTTGTGGTCATTTGAGCGGATAACAGGAGAAACGGCGCGAACGGGGTATTTTTGGGCAAAATTGGTGTGTTATACCCCACGATTTCGATGGTAGGCCTGGGATCCGGGCATGCTATGGGCTGAAAATTGATCGGAGCGTGCCAGAGTGTTTCAGAATCATCCCATTATTGTATTTTTAAATATTTATGGCCATTTGGGTGGAAAAACAGGCGAAACAGCACAAATGGGGCATTTTCGAGCCAAATCAATGTGCTATAGTCCATGGTTTTGGGGGTGGGCCAGGGGTTCGGATGTGCTGTCGACCAAAAATCATCCAGGGCATTCTAGGAAGGTTGGGTATCATCTCAGTATGGTCCGTTTAAATTTTCATGGCCATTTGGGTGGACAAACGGGCGAAACGGCATGAATAGGGCATTTTTAGGCTAAATCGGTGTGCACCCACAATTTTGGGGGTGGGCCCAAGGCCTGGGTGTTCTGTTGGCAAAATATCATCTGAGGTATGCCAGGGAGATTGGGGATTATCCCAGTGTGGTCCGTTTAAATTCTTATGATCATTTGGCTATAAAAACAGGCGAAACGACACGTACAGGGCATTTTTGAGCCAAACCGGTGTGCTATAGCCCATGATTTTGGGGGTGGGCCTGGGGTCAGAGAGTGTTGTAGGAAAAAAATTGACTAGAGTATGACAGGGAGGTTGGTGATTATCCCAGTATGGTCCGTTAAAATTATTATGGCCATTTGGATGGACAAATGGGTGAAACTGCAAGAATGGGGCATTTTAGGGCCAAATCGGTGTGCTATAGACCAAAAGTTTGGGGGTGGGACCAGAATCCGGGTGTGCTGTTGGTAAAAAATTGACCTGGGTATTATAATAAGGTTGATCATTGTCCAAGTTGGTTCATTTAAATTTTTGTGGCCATTTGGATGGAAAAACAGGCAAAACGGCACGAACGAGGCTTTTTTGAGCTAAATTGGTGTGCTATAGCCTACGGTTTTGGGGGTTGGCCTAGGGTCCCAGCGTGCTATGTTCTGAAAATCGATAGAGGTATGCCAGGGAGGTTGGGGATCATTCCAGTATGGTCCGTTTAAATTTTTGTGGTCATTTAAGTGGACAAATGGGAGAAACGGTACGAACGGGGTATTTTTGGGCGAAATCGGTGTGCTATAGCCCACGGTTTCGAGGGAAGGCCTAGGTTCCTGGTGTGTTGTGGGCTGAAAATTGACTGGGGCATGCCATGGTGTTTAGGGATTGTCCCTGTGTGGTCTTTTTATTGGGTGGACAAACAAGTGAAACGGTGCGAACCGGGCATTTTTTTGGCAAAATCGGTGTGCTATAGACCACGATTTTTGGGGTGGGCCAGGGGTTCGGGCGTGATGTGGACTGAAAATTTACCGGGGCATGCCTGGGAGTTTATTAATCATCCCAGTGTGGTCCGTTCAAATTTTTAGGGCTATTTGGGTAGAACGGGGCATTTTTGGGCTAAATCAGTGTCCTATAGCCCACGGTTTTGAGGGTGGGCTTGGGGTCCAGGCATGCTGTTGGCCAAAAATTTAATGGGCCTTGCCAGGGAGGTTGTGAATCATCCTAGTGTGGTCCGTTTAAATTTTTGTGGTTATTTGGGTGTACAAACAGGCAAAATGGCAGGAACGGGGCATTTTCGAGCCAAATTTGTGTGCTATAGCCCACGGTTTTGGGTGTGGGCATGGGGTCCGAGCGTGTTGTTGGTCAAATATCGATTGGGGTGTGACAGGGAGGTTGGGGATCATCCCAGTATAGTCTATTTAAGTTATTGTGGCAATTTGTTTGGACAAACGGGTGAAACGACAGGAACGGGGCATTTTTGGGCTAAATCGGTGTGCTATAGCCCATATTTTTGGGGATGAGACCAGGTTCTGGGCGTGCTGTCAGTCAAAAATTCACTGGGGCATGACAAGGAGGTTGGGGATCATCCAAATATGGCCCGTTTAAATTTTCATGGCCATTTGGGTGTACAAATAGGCGAAACGGCGTGAACGGGGCATTTTCAAGCTAAATCGGTGTGCTATAGCTCACGGTTTTGGGGGTAGGCCTGAGGTCCGGGCGTGCTATGGGATGAAAATCGATTGAGGCATGCTAGGGAGGTTGAGGATCATCCCAGTATGGTCTTTTTAAATATTTGTGGCCATTTAAGTTTGAAAAACGGGAAAAATGGCGAGAACGGGGTATTTTTGGGCAAAATCGGTGTGCTATAGCCCACGGTTTTGGGGTGGGACCATGGACCGGGTGTGTTGTAGGCTAAAAATCAACTGGGGCATGCTAGGGAGGTTGAGGATCATCCCAGTATGGTCAATTTAAATTTTCGTGGCTATTTGGGCAGACAAATAGGCAAACCGGTGTAAACGGGGCATTTTTTGGCCAAATCAATAAGCTATAGCCCACAGTTTACGGTGTGGGCAAAGGGTCCGGGCTTTCTGTGAGCCAAAAATCGACCGGGGAGTGTCATGGAGATTGGGGATCATCCCATTATGGTCCGTTTAATTATTCGTGACAATTTGGGTGGACAAATAAGTGAAACGGCACAAACGGGCCATTTTTGGGCCAAATCAGTGTGCTATAACATACGATTTTAGGGATGGGCCCGGGTTTCAGGCGTGCTGTGGGTCAAAAATTGACCAAGGCATGCCAGGGAGTTTGGGGATCATCCCAGTGTGGTCCCTTTAAATTTTAGTAGCCATTTGGGTGGATAAATAGGCGATACAATGTGAACGGGGCATTATCGAGCCAAATCGGTGTGCTATAACCCATGGTTTTGGGGGTGGGACCGGGTTTCGAGCGTGCTATGGGCGAAAAATTGACCGAGGTATGATTGGGAGGTTGGGAATCATCCTAGTGGGTTCCGTTTAAAGTTTCGTGGCCATTTGGGTGGACAAAAAGGCAAAACGGCATGAATGGGGTATTTTCGGGCTAAAATAGTGTGTAACAGCCCATGATTTCGAGGGTGGACCCGGCGTCCAAGCATGCTGTGGACAAAAAATTGATCGGGGTGGACAAATGGGCGAAATAGTGCGAACGGGCATTTTTTAGCTAAATCGGTGTGCTATAGCCAATGGTTTTGGGGGTAGGCCCGGGGTTCGGGCGTGCTGTGGGCAAACAATTGACCGGAGAATGCCAAGGAGATTGGGTATAGTCCAGTGTTGTCCATTTAAAGTTTTGTGTCCATTTAGGTGGACAAACTGGAGAAATGGCGCGAACGGGGCATTTTCGAGCCAAATTGGTTGGACTAGTCTAGCAAGCTCAATTTTGTTCCACACTGAATGTATATATTATGTTAACATCGGTTCATTGTACTGCATTTCTTTTCTTTTACTCCTATACTAAACAATTACAATAAGTAGGAAATAATCTTTTGTAAAGTTGGATCTCTTTTGCACATTATTGTTGTCAAAATACCTGTGCCTTGCACGGGCATAGGTATCTAGTTTATATACACACACACACACACACACACACACACATATATATATATATATATTTATATTTATATATATATATACTAGATGTACCGCGCGTGCGTTGCACGTGTGATATGTTTATTGTTGAATTAGTATATTGAGAAATATTTATGTTATTTCATATCTTCATTTAAGCAAAGAAAAATGAGGCTTCTCTCTTTTGTTATTTTTGTAGTTTTGAAGTTATGTCATTGACAATTTTGAGTATCAATAGTCGAGTTGTACTATGCAGTATAAACTGCTAACTAATCAAATATAATAATGTATCCGATTCCCTAGCTTAAAGATGTGCGATGCGTTACATTACGTGTGTTATGTGTGATGATTGGCTTGAATGATATCATTGATAAATATGTTTGGGAATACGTCCATACATTAACTGAATGGAATTAAACTTACAATTTTTTATGTGCACAGGCCATTGTTACAGTGGATTTTGATAGTATTGTAGATGTAAAAAAGAAAGGCAGTCGAGCAAATGATCCGGGAAGATTTGACAGTAAGATCCTATTGCAAAAACAAAGCGGTGTTATACTTTGAAAGTTTTGATAAATAACGATCATGCCAAAATATAATATTTTATATTCAAAGTATTGTGAAGGTGCCTGAAGAAGTTAATCGAACCTTAAGATACTCACAGAAAATGGATTTTGATGAGGAATTTTCATTAGTTGATTCATTATATAGATGGTCAAACGAATTGGTGGCAACGCTTGGAAAAGTACCATTTCCCAAAGTACGCAACTAATCAGGGTAAAAGTGTCGTTGCTTTGCGTGTGATGCTTGTCTGAATTTTTGAAGCGTTAGTTGGGAGGGGGGTGTACGATTATTCGGTTTAATTGAAGTACTTAGGTTTTGTTAGAGTAATTACTATGGTAAAATTGTAATTTAATTTTTAAGTTATGGGCCTTCCTTCTACAACAGTTTAGCTTTTATAATTTTTATGAATATCTGCATGATTCATCCTAAAGTAATTAGCAAAGCATAATTATATTGGTGATTTTTTATTGGACTTTCACTTGTACCGACAAGTCCTTATTGTATAGATGTAAACGTTATTGAATTCATGGTTTCCTAAACTCATGTACTTTACTCTCTTTAGTATCAACATCGAACCCTCTCCGTAGCTACCTTTTTAATGTGTTGGCTAATCATCGACCACCATACTCTTCTCTGTACGGTGTACTAATCGGTGCGTTCAAGATTTGATTTATAAAATAAAATATGCAATCGAAAGACGCCATTTCTAGTTTTATGAATTAGATGAAACAAATAGTACTGCCATTAAGTATAGCATAATCTATGGGTTATCATCTTAAAATTGACAAATTAAAGAACTCGTTATACATGTTTATTCCTTTTTACCGTGTTAGTTGAATAAGTTTTATCCTCCCATAGCGATAGTTAGAGTACAAGAAATTAGAAATAGATATCGTTATTAGTTGTTAGTGTTTTGAAAGAAGTAAATTCTACTAAGGCAGTTAAAAGGGCGTAAAATTTTATTTGGGATGAAGGCTTAATTACAATTTGAAGCGGTTTAAAGAAAGAATTGGCGTAGGCGTTGTTTTTTTGGGGGATTATGTCGAACGCTTGCTTTCTGTTGTGTCTCATCTCGCTTATTACTCCTAGTATCATCCCCTGCTCGTAATTACTGCTTTTTATTATTCATCGTAGATGTAGTATTTATATTCCAGTATAATTCAAGTTGTGGTCCCCACTGATTACACATTCTAAGGTCTCATTGATACGATAGAATCGATAGTGGGCAATAGATTACGGCATGGCGTTGGTAATGCATTAGTATACAAGATCCTCTTGTACAAGTATGTGGTTGAAGGAGAAGGTTTAACTGAACATAATTTGATATTGATGATGACCTTTAATTGAAAGCAAGAAATATATGGATATTAGTGGTTCGTAGCAGTTGTAATGTACAGATTTGGAGGACTGTGAGCTTCTAAAACTCTTCGTTGGTACTTGAATGTGCATAAATTACAATTGATTCCGCTACTATACTTTAATATACTTACCTGGACACAAATACATTATATGCTTCGTAAAATATGCATTACAATTAAAACATCTTTTAGACTATGTTGGTATTCTTTAACTTTATTTTGGGGCAAAACGTAAATGGAAAGACGCAATCTGAATCTTCCTATTCAACTTGCTGTAGTTCTTACTTTCTTCCTTCTGTAATAATAGGAAAAATTGGATATGTTAGTCATAATAACTTAAAAAATGAATAATTAGTTACTATAAGTTGTTGTAATTAGAGTTCATACCTTTATAGAGGTTGAATCGATGTACTCTTTGACGTTATAACCAAAGAAAAATTTGGCGGCTTAAATTAGTATAACTCGTGCGCGCCGTTCTCCACCAAAAACTTCCAGCATTAAGGAGTGCGGGATCCATTTTAAGTTGACAAATTGCTAAAACATAAATTTTCCCAGCGAGTGTTAATTTACACACCTTTCTTGCAATCTTTGTTGTGTTTGTATTCTCAATTTCTCTACATCATAATGCAACAGTTGTTTTTCTTGGCAATGAAACTGAAATTGGCCTTTCTTAGATTAAATTCCCAAATTTGTGAAGCTAATTTTCATCTATAAATAGGATTTTCTAAAAGATTCCAGCGCATCAGAAACAGATATACATGTCTTACAGGGCTTCTCAACTTGTATAACAACATGAAAAGGGCAAATCAAAATACACGACCGACTTTGGCCGTAACTCGAAGTCATATAATTGTGTTCTGTCATATGAACATATAAATAGGCCTTTCTCTTATTTGGCGTATTTCGATAGTATGGACTTAGGTATCTATATGCATAAAGCTTAATTGTTTAGCTATAAAGTTTGACATTATGTAAACACGTGTAACAGAAGTGAGATGTCGTATTCATATGAACAGGGCATACCTTTTGGCAAACGTTCGGATTGTGAGACTTGAAGGCAAGACTCTCCCCTTCCGTGATGTCGTAGGGATGGAAACATGTGAGCATAAGAGAGATAAGGATATGTAAAAATATTATCATTTTAAAACCTTCTCGTGACCTATAGAAAAATTGTGGATAGCTTAACTTTACAAATGACACATATATTGACATTATGTAAACAGTGTAACAGAAGTGAGATGTCGTATAGATATGAAAAGGGCATACCTTTTGGCAAACGTCCAGATTGTGAGACTTGAAGGCAAGATTCTT
The DNA here is from genome assembly GCA_030864225.1 of Capsicum baccatum var. pendulum. NCBI lineage: Eukaryota > Viridiplantae > Streptophyta > Magnoliopsida > Solanales > Solanaceae > Capsicum > Capsicum baccatum. Next base: position 12,661,498 of record CM061557.1, read on the forward strand.
CCCTGGCGTGATGTCGTAGGGCTGGAAACATGTGAGCATAAGAGAGATAAGGATATGTAAACATATTACTTCATGTGAGCATAGTGGAATCTTAATGGCTCAAATCATTTAGTCCTAAAAGAGGTAGAAATAAGGAAGGTTACATTACTTCTAACATATTTCTTATTCACACTGAGACTTTTCATAAAATCTTTAGTTTATACATTAGCCTTATTGACTCTATAAGAACGATAAGGAATGATTTGTTGGCGCATATCTTTACTGTAATCACATAAAACAACTGACAACTTATTAGTATAGTCACTGGGATTTCTGCATGCGAATATTTGTTTCCCCCAATGAAGTTGTTGCTACCATACCAGCGGAACATGTTGGAGATTTGATGTCCACAAATGAATTACAAATTTAACAGTGAAGAACATGTTTTGATTCAAAAGGGACTATGTTTCGTTAAGCAGAACATGTTTTCATTCAAGAGAGACTATGTTTTGTTAAGCAGGAGTAACAGGGCATACCTTTGGGCGGCCATCTGCATTGTGAACCTTCTGATTATTAAATTGAAGTAGGCATACCGTTTTGCGTCGGTTTGGATTGGGAACCTTCTGATTGGTAAATTAAATAAAGCAGTCCACAGCAACCTTGTGAACAATTGTTTCCCCATGAATTTTTTGCAATAATATGAGCGGAACATGTACCATACCAGCGGAACATGATGGAGAGTTGAGGTCCATAAAAGTATTAAAAATTTAACATTCAATGACATGTTTTGATTCGAAAGCGACTATGTGTAACACCCCGTACTTAATTACGTGCATTAGCCATTGTTATATGTGTTGGAGTATATGTATTGATCCTAAGTTAGGTATATATGAGTTTAAGTATGAGTATTGATTATTTTGAGATGGTTTCAAGTGTATAGTTTGATTATATGGGTATAGGAATTGACCTTATTTATATCGGAATTTGCCCGTCGATGTTTCCATACGAAGGTTATTGAATAAGATTTCCAACGATATAAAGATTTTCAAAAACGGATAAGTTTCGGATATAAGCGAGCACGTTCGAAACTATAAAACGGTGGCCGGGATGTGAACAGTAAATGTGCAGAAAAACTGAGGCCTGCCAGTTTTTGGGTCAACTTTGAACGGTCATACCTCCCTCAATATAATGAACTGGGCGAGATACCATATATCAAAAGAAAGATCTTTGCGTCTTCTTTCTAATGCAATTAGTTTCATCCAAATCCAACATCTGCGTAAGGAGTTATACACGTTTTACTTCAGCCTCTCAAAACAGATTTTTGTGAACGGTAAATTAGCAGGAAAATACTGAGGCCTGTCAGTTTTTGGGTCAACTTTGAACGATCATAACTCCCTCAATATAATGAACTGGGAGAGCTACAATATATCAAAAGAAATATCTTTGAGTCTTCTTTCCAATGCAATTGGTTTCATCCAAATCCAACATCTGCGTAAGGAGTTATACGCGTTTTACTTCAGCCTCTCAAAAAAGATTTTTAGGGTCAACTTCAAACGATCATAACTCCTTGTACAGGACAAATTGGGTGGCCTAATTTATATGAAATGAAAGACCTTTGAATTATCCTTACAATTATACCAATTTTACCCAAATCCGATATCGGAGCAAAGAGTTATGGTCTATCTGCTTCAGCTTGTCAAAACAGTCCACCGGAGGACATATTTGACATTATTTAAATTTTAAGGGCACTTTGGTCATTTTCTATGGTATTATGGACGGGAATATGTGTATATATACATGTATATGAGTTTAAAAACTCATATTCATCATTAATTATAGGAAAGAACAAACCCTAGCCTAATTTTCAACTCTAATTATCTTGTGATTCAACCGTGAAAAGTCCAAATTGATTCCGTAGTTGTGTTCATCGTCTCAAGGGCTTCGAGAAGCACCCCTTATTTGTGCCAACAGGACTTCAAAACCCAAAGGGCCATTCTATGGTAAGGATGTAAATTATGTTGGTGTTATTTATATGGATATGTATGTATATATATATATGCTTGTGAGCATAAGAAGTATGTTATTTGATTGTTGTTGAAAGATGATTGGAAATGATGTTGGATCATTCTTGTGCATGGTTGGATTATGTTGAATTGTTAAGGGATGATGTGGTATTGATGATGTGGTATTGAAATGATGATTATATATATATATATATACACATAAACCTATTGTTCAAGTTGGTTTATGGAATGCTTTGCAAATATTGGTTGTATGGAATTATGGAAGAGAATTGTGGTGTTGGGTTGCTAATACTAGATGCCAAATATTTCATTATAGATAAGTGATTTGTAAAGGCGGGAAGTTGTGTTGAATTGGTATCCGAATCTACAACGAGGTATGTAAAGCATACTCTAACGATGTTCTTTGGCATGAAAACACCAATGTTCCATCAAGTAAGATTCCGAGGTTATCCAAACACATGTATTGTTCTACATTACCAATGAAGTTGTTTCCATTCTATAAAGTGTCAAAATATTTCATTGATATACCAAAAGGCTCCTATTTCATTGTTGTGATATTGATGATTCTGAAACATATTGTTGATGTACCAATGAGTCCTTATTACATCGTTATTGTATAGAAGGTCTATTACTTGATTCCTATTGATGTATCATTGTTCCAAAGGTACTATATTGGCATGAATACTAATGTAATAATCTCAAAAGCTTTTGAACTAAGTTATTGGAAAAATCTCTTATGTGTTACTTGATATACGTGTGGGTGGTATCCCAGGGGCATAAGCCTAGCATGGGTCGATCCCTATTTATGTGTTTATGGGTGGTATCCCAGGGGCATAAGCCTAGCATGGGTCGATCCCAATTGATATGTACTGGGGGCAGCCTAATGGTCACAGTACGATACAGTATTGATTATTGTTAGGTGGTTGGAGGTTCGGGAGGAGGAGGTAATGGTGAATAATAATTGTAAAGAATGAAATGAACGAATGTATACCGTTCCATAAATGTGTTTGAATTCAAGAACCCAATTCAGATTAATGATAATGTTCATGATCCTAAAAATGTTTATGAAGTGTGGTTCACTTCTATTATGATTTATTCACTTGTGTCTGATTTTCTTGATCCCCCATATCACATATGATTATTTACAGCTTTACATACTCAGTACATATTTCGTACTGACGTCCCTTACGGGGGACCTGCATTTCATGCTGCAGGCACAGGTACCTCAGTTCATACACCGCACCAGTAGGAGCCAGGTCATACAGCTACTGTTGGTGAGCTCCAGTTTACTTTGGAGCTTTCTGAGTCGGTTCCTTATATTTTGTTATTGTACAAGAGTCATGTGTGGGCGGGGGTTTGTCCCGACCCTAGTTATGTCATGTATATCCTAGAGGCTTTGTAGACATAAGGAAGGGTAAAGTCATGCGTGTTGTGCTGATACAGGTAATTAGACCCTTTTATATGCAGCGAAGTGCTGCCCAAATTTTTGGTGACATGTAAGTGAAAGTACAGGTATTTGAACGGGTCCTCCCAGGCCTTCTCGGCTTCGGGTGCCAGTCCGGCCCGATGGAATTTTGGGTCGTGACACTATGTTTGGTTAAGCAGTAGTAAAAGGGCATACCTTTTGCCATCCATCCTATTGTGAATTATCTGATTATTAAATGGAATTAAAGATTCTATATCAAGGCTAAAACCACCAGTTTTTCACATGAACTTTTTTCTACCATACCAGCGGAACATCATCGAGATGTGACATCCATAAAAGAATTAAAAAAATTAACAGTGAACAAAACGTTTGCATTAGAAAGTGATGTTTGGTTAGGCAGAAGTAACAACACATACTTTTTTGCGTCTGTTCGAATTGGAAACCTGTTGATTGGTACATTGAATAAAACACTACACAACAATCTAGTGAACAACTGTTAGAAAAAATCACTCCACAACAATCCTGTGAATAATTGTTTCCCCAAAAACTTGTTGGTAGCATACCAGAGGAACTTGTTGGAGATTTCACAAAAGTGAGTATGTTTGATTAAGCAGGAATAACTGGGAATACCTTTTGGCTTCCGTAATTACAAATTTAACAGTGAAGAACATGTTTTGATTCAAAAGGGACTATGTTTGGTTTAGCAGAACATATTTTCATTCGAGAGAGACTATGTTTTGTTAAGTAGGAGTAACATGGCATACCTTTGGGCGTCCATATACATTGTGAACCTTCTGATTATTAAATTGAAGTAGGCATACCTTTTTGCGTCTGTTTGGATTGGGAACCTGATGATTGGTAAATTAAATAAAGCACTCCACAGCAACCCTATGAACAATTGTTTCCCCATGAATTTTTTGCTATAATATGAGCGGAACATGTACTATACCAGCAGAACATGATGGACAGTTGAGGTCCATAGAAGTATTATAAATTTAACATTCAATGACATGTTTTGATTCAAAAGCGACTATGTTTGGTTAAGCAGTAGTAAAAGGGCATACCTTTTGCCGTCCGTCCGAATTATGAGTCATCTGATTATTAAATGGAATTAAAGATTCCAGATCAAGGCTGAAACCTCCATTTTTTCACATGAACTTGTTGCTACCATACCAACGGAATATCGTCGAGATGTGACATCCGTAAAAGAATTTAAAATTAACAGTGAACAAAATCTTTGCATTAGAAATTGATTATGTTTGGTTAGGCAGAAGTAACAGCGCATACCTTTTTGCGTCTGTCCGGATTGGGAACCTGCTGATTGGTACATTGGATAAAACACTACACAAAAATCCAGTGAACAATTATTTCCCCATGAACTTGTTGGTAGCATACCAGAGGAACTTGTTGGAGATTTCACAAAAGTGAGTATGTTTGATTAAGCAGGAATAACTGGGAATACCTTTTGGCTTCCGTCCGGATTATGAGCATTGAAGGCAAGACTCTTTCCCTAGCATTTAAGCAGGAATAACTAGGAATACCTTTTGGCTTCCGTCCGTATTGTGAGCGTTGAAGGCAAGACTCTTTCCCTAGCGTGATGTCGTAGGGGCTGGATAGTTGTTGCATATGGTTTACAGTGGCGTTCCTGGTGTTGTAACTGTTGCAGGCAATGCTTATGTTTTCCCGATTGGTTTTTTTATTAATATATAAACTTGGATTTTTATGTTGGGGTAGTTTAGTAATTTCACTTTAAGATTGTAACTTCCTATTTTAGCTTTAATAATTCTTTGTACCTCATTATTCCACGGCATGATTCATGTGGTCAAGGTCATAGACATCTAGACATATCTAACACTTTTGTAGCTGATTTTTTAATGCAAACTGACACTTTTTCCATAGCGTGTCTACGACTTCCTCTACATACTAAGCTCCCTTATCGAGTAGTTTTTCCTGAAACACTAACGGTGTAGCACCTTTTAATGCCACCACCTAATTCGTGGTTGTTTCTACGTCATTGTTTTACTCATTCTACTCCTAAACTTTACATCTAAGCATATATTAGGAGGTAATCCCTTTTCCTAGAATAACCTTCAGTCCTTGAATGTACTTCGGTCTCATCTTCTTTTAAGGATAAAGTCTATTTCACTATGGTTACCCCCATTCTTACAAGTAATTAAGTGAGAATCCCTCCTTTTAAAGTAGTCTTCCCTTCATCATTTCGACAAATACAAGAGACTTTTGGTTCTTACATCAACAACCAGTCATGAAATAAAAAGATTATGAAATTGACTTCAATGATAGATAAAGACCTCCTCAAACATAGAAGTGTACAGCTCAGTGAATCAAACACCCCAATTCAAACTAGTTGGAGTTCGCTGAAAACAAAAAATTGTTCTATAAAAGTTATACTTAAAAAAATTAAGAAAGCCCAATCCAAATAAACAGCAAAAGTGGGGAGGACCACAACGATATTACCAGCAAATAAATAGGAGAAAATTATGAAACACACTAACCTCTTTCATCCTTAGTGTAAGATGGTTTCCTGCACAACCCACATTCTCAGCTCTTGAAGACCAAAACTGGTAACCATTACGAATCCATATAGGAATTGCAATAGATAGGCACGCTACCATTAACGGTACAGTCAATGATAATCATAGAAGAACTGATGATTTGCAGCAAATCCAATATGTACAACAGAAGTATCAACCAAAAGATACAGCCAAGAGCATATCATGTTGCCTTGAGGATTTAACCAACTAAACAAGGCAATGATCAAACATTCAAGACACAGCAACCAACAGAAGATATACATGTGCAATTAATATACAAATAAGGAATAAAACGTATGTAACGAATAGATCATTGTAATTACTCAACCCTTCATTTTGAGATTTTATGCTCTGTTTCGTGTTTGAAACTTCCTATAGGATGGTATAATTTTTTATGACTTCTTGGCATGTTTGGATTGGGACCTAAGGGGCTTGGGTGGATTTCGACATGCTTGGGGAAAAGGCAGCAATAGCAAATTTCTATTGGTGCAAGCTTAATAATGATCATGCAGTGTGGTTGATGGGTAACCTTCATGGTCACATCGGCATGCCCTAGCAATACTTCGCAACCGCATAAGGCATGGTCACGATTGCACAATAATAGAGCTTCAGGTATAAGAATTAGATCATGCAAATTTCTCTTGGTGCAAGCTTAGTAACGATCATAAGTGTGGTTGGTGGGTAATCTTCACGGTCATGTCCGCATGCCCTAGCAATGCTTCGCAATCATGTAAGGCATGTTCACGATCGCGCAAGGATAGAGCTTCAGGTATAAGAATTAGATATTTGGGAAATGGTATTTTCCTTTTATTTCTGAAGCTTGGAAGCTCGGACTAATACGATCTTAACCTAAACAGTTAATAAGATCTTAAAAAATAAATGAAATAACAGGATTGAGCTTGGGAGCTGAGACTGAAACAGTTTTGAATAACAGGATTGAGTATCTTTTAGACAGAACCATATCTTCTTTTAAAACCTAATTCAATTTTCCAAAAGTAGAGCAATTTTCTTAATTTTTATGATCTCTACAATTTTCCAACCTCTGGATCAATTTGTTGATTTTTTTTTCAAATTTATAGATTGTAAATTGGTTGGATTCTTTTTTTTTATCAGGTAAACAATTTCATTAATCACAGGTCCAAACTAGGTCGTATACAAGCAGTATACTAAAAAGGAAAGAGCCTACAACATTAATAGCTCTCTACAAAAGACACCCAATCCTTTATACAACCTGCCAAAAATAAATAAGGGATCGGAGGCTACTCCAACTGCCCAAATCATTTATCCCCCCTCACTAAAAAGTGGGGGTTGGCCCCCTCCCTTGCTAAAAGCTTTACAAGGAATCCAAATTGACATTACGGGGAAAGCCTCCTCCACCTCCCTCACTAAAAGCTTCTCAAAAAAGGACTTGATAGTAAAATGGTTGGATTTTTAGGGTACACAAGGGTAAGAGGAGAGTGAACATACAAGAAGAAAGGGTGGGTTGAAGGAAAAAGAAAGTGGGGGTTGCAGAAGAATAAAGGGGGTGGTTGGAGGTGGAGGAGAGGTTTGAAGAAGAAGGAGGAAGTGGGGGAATGGTATGGGTTACCTTTTCTCTTTTCTATTTTTTTTAATACATATATAATATACATATTAGTGGGGTTCCCTTTAAAAAAAATAATGTGGCTCTTACGTTGCAATGATGTTGTACTGGCACGACAATGATATGGCACATGTGTAATACACTCTCCATTGTGAGAATGGTATTATAGTGTTAGGATTGAAAGTTGTTTATGGTATCTAAATGTTTGTAAATTTAAAGTGCTAAAGTTCAGACGTATAAGATTAGGGGTGATTTTGTCTTTTCTCATTATTCTATTGTACTTCATTGCCGCCATAATGTCTTGATAATGTGGTCAATTCTAGATACTTTTAAATTGGTTCACCTGACGGGTAGAGTTAGGGGTCATCACAGCTTAGGGAGATTTGGATCGTGACAATCACAAACTTGACTTTGTGTGCCTAAAGGAAACTTCTTCACACTAATCTAAATGTTTGCAATGAGTATGTTTTAATAGAATATATGCAATATAAGTTACTTCTATAACTTTACTTGACAGTGATTGAGATAAAATTAATAATACAAGAAGGGTTTACCTTAAGAATGAAAGCAGCAGACCAACACAAGTGCTCAGCATCCAAGCGATAAAGCCATACTGCAACAATGTAGAAAATTTTACCCAAAAATTGATAGTAGAAATACTGAGCATCTAATGCAAGGAGACAACAGGTCAAACTGCCTTCAGAAAGTATTATACCAAAGTGAATCTCGATTTTTATAGTACTGCACTGGTAAACCCATCACTAAGTTAAAAGTGGATGTCCACTAGTCAGACAGCTATGTGATCAGAAAGAGAAGTCAATGTAAGAATATCAAGTGTCCTGTGTTTGATACGTATAAACATGATCAAACATCAATTGTCAAATTTTCACGACCCAAATCGGGGCCCTGGCCGTGACGAGTATACCAAACTATAAAGGCCCGAAACACCCCTATCTGTCTGGTAGTCATGCACATAATTCATATGATAAAAACAAATGCAGAAGATAAACAATATTACAGAAACATGGTCAGGAATCATACGAAAGCAATAATGGGGAATAATGTCCCACAATCTCAATACAACATCTCTATAACGTCTGGGAAATCTCTACTACATGAATGAAACAAATATCTATCTAAAAACTGGAACAAGGCCCCCAGTATATCTAAAACTAATAAATGGTAAATGAAACTGCCAAATATCAGGCCTTCCAAAAAATAGAAGGCTCACCAAGTGACTCTGCGAATCTGTCTGACGAAATCTACTGATTTTCTGGACCCCAAGACTGTGCCTCCGAACCTGGGAGGGAAAAGGGTAAATACAAAAGTACTGGTACGCAAAGATATCAAAACAAAATATAATACTTTTACAAAATATAGTTGACAGTCATTATAAAGCAGTTTCATATCAAATCATTTGAAACCATATGGGCGTAATGTAATTGTTTTCAACAACAATGCAATGCAGCTGAGCTAGGTGGAATACCCTACATATCATATTTACGCCAACTGTCAAACCTTGATTACTGCTAAGATTAGAGTATAAGTGAGGGGAAGACACATAATAACACACATCAGCGTGTCTCGACCCAATGGTAGTGCACAAGATCACAAAGCAGAGCTCCTAACCACAGTCCCAATTTGGGAATAACATAAAGTCAGGTACGCAAGATCACAAAGCAGGGTACCAAATTCCCATGTCGGAAAACACGGTTTCCAGCGATGAGCCCTTACACTCAAATGCCTTCTTTGGGCATCCACCTATCTCATAAAATATCAATGCATTTATATTTCATCTGATTCAATCACATATCATATTTTGTAGGGTATCATCATACCCTACTTGCAAGCCATCAATATCACATCATTCTTCTCATTCAACCATTGTATTCAACATGTTTCAACACAAATAGCCCTCTCATTTTCAAGTTAAAATCATATCAATTCTCAAAACATTTCATGTCATGCTTTTCAAGATGCTTTCAAACAATTTACATCATATGAACATTTAAAACAAATTCACATCAAGAGAGGAAATTTCATATCATTCATACTCTCAAGTTAACATCTTTTTGAAATACATGCATAAACATATATCATATAGCAAATCACTTTGGGAGTAGGCCTAAGGGCCAAATCAATATCATAAAACGTTTAAAACATAATCATATTCATAATTTCAAAACCCCTATTTGTAAACATGAATTTTTAAAGCCCATGAGATTTTTGAGATAACCCCACGTACCTCTATATGTGAATATGATAGGTGCTTCTTGAAGCCTACGTTGTGGGGATTCCAAATCTTCAATTTCTTTTGAAAACCCATGGTTGAATCTTGAACTACTTGAGTTTTTATTTTGAAACCCTAGATAGAGTTCTTGAACAATTTTGATGAATAAAGGTGTATTTTGGGGTCTTTGGGAACTGAATTTCGTGTTTAGGGCTAAGTAAGGGTGGAAAAGGACCATTTTGCCCCAAAAACGGAGTGTCTAAGTCACTTGAAACCTTTACATAGGCGCCGCCTATTCTATTGCCTATATTTACATAGGCGTCGCCTGCTACTTTGAAAGGCCATAACTTCTTGCTCGGGTGCCGGATTTTAGCAAAATTGGTATCGTTGGAAAGCTAACTCAAAGACCTATCATTTGACACATAGTAGGCTCTCTAATTCGACATATAAATAGAGTTATGGTCGATGGAAGATGACACAAATTACAACATCCACTAAAACTTAATCGATCGAAATAGTTTCAACTCATCCTTGAGTTGAAAGACCTCTATGGTCTAAATTAAAGCTTGAATGGATTCACATACTACACAAATAATTAACATGCCATATTGGCATACGATTTATGGCTTTGAGATTATCAACGCATCAGAATCATGATCTCTATTGTAGCCCAAAATATAGGGTGTTACATTATGTCCCCCTTGGGATCATTCGTCCTCGAATGATGGGTAGGAAAGTATTGAAGCTTAGAGGTATGGAATAATATGGACACGACATGTCCTCTAATAAAGAATACACTGATCTGAAACATGACCATATGGATGGAACTAATGATGTTCTGAATTTTTATACCGGACATGCATATCTGATGCATGGAATACACGACTGAAGCTACTCATAAGTTGAATTCTCATAATGAACATGCATACCTGATGCATGGATTTGTTATTGAGTCATTCTCATGAACGCAGAACTGAATACACTGATAAGCTGAACTTTTTCTATTGGACATACATTTCTAATACATGCATATCTGACTGAACTGATGTATGAACGTATGACTGAATACACAATGATAACTGGTGCGGAGCTTGTAATAAGAATCTATACATGCAACTGAATAGGGTATCTCCCCCTTGGGACCCTATGTCCCTCTATGAATGCTAAATTAACTAAGATGCTCAGAAAACGGAGGCGATGCACTAGGCACCTACAAATTTAATCATAACTGAACATCTGGAATCTGAATCTAGTACATGATGCATGAATTGAGCTACACTCGTAAGTACTAGTATACTCTATTTAGGAATAGTAACATATCTGATTTGCTGGCCACATAGACTGAACTTTACTGGAAAGTTATACTCAATCTGTAGTATCTCTTTAATACTCTCTCTAAAGAAGTTCTAGCAGTAATAGGGAGCCATGAATCTTGGGTATGGATTACACAAGACATTCAACTGAGAAAATCATAACATTGACACTACTCTGCAGCCTGTAATATAGACATATAACTCCTAAATTAGGATAGAATTTTCAGACCTTTGGCAATACAACTTCTTACTTTCAGGCTTAGTGCACTTCTCGAATATCCCTTAACTATACTATTCCCTATAAATATCATATTCATTTAACTCAGCTTAAAATTCTCATATGAGCATTGACAAATCTTTCTACTAGTGTTTAAAGTAACTTAAATCCTTTCACGGTGATCAAGCCTAATTTTAAATCACAAAATACAACATGCCACACCACGATACTAGTCTAAACCATATGATTTAGTCTTCTGTATCCTCTTTAGAGATCACACCCTAAGCATAACGTGCATTACCACTTCAACGACCAGCTCTGAACTCTTACTATGGATTTACTAGAGCATATTGTGTCCCTCCACCTAAATCCTAACATGTCATTCAAGCCTATATTTATAACCACATATGACCTCCAAGGTAAACATCCATAAGGAAATACTCCACATATTCTCTAAACCACTATCAAAATAACTCCCACGCGCTACCCCAAGAACATACACACACAAATTCTCACTAACCATCACATATATCAAAGATTTGGCCCCAAACTTACGTAACACTTAAGGCCTTATCTAAAACAAGCATACTATGCTTTTTATCAATAGGAAAACATTTACTCCTCACAACCATCCTCACATAAGAAGGAGTCACAAAAGGCTAAAACATAATATTTTGAAGCATAGAACGGTATTATATAAAACTTAACACTTAACTGAGGCATGAGGAATAGCAAATCAACATTCGGGATTTACCAAATCAACATTTGGCGTAAAACATGCGTTATGGAGACTGAGCATACTATAGGGTGCAAACATATATTTCATGAGCTGCATGATCTCAATTTGGAGTTTGTAACATATGGAATGTAATTCCAACTACTGAATGAACTGGAACTCTTCATTTTAGAACTGGAAGAGTGCATGATTCTCTATCACAAGCATGATCATGAACTACTATTATTGAACTGACATGTAAGGCATAAGTATGTATCGGGATCACTGAAAAATACTGAGATAGGAATGGGTTAAGATTCACCCTCACTTTCTGATGTTCTAAACCATACTGCATCATAACTAGAATCTGAGAGCCTTACTTGGTCATTCATTGTGTCATCTTCTCCTTAGCTTCAAGTCATCATCTAGAGTTTGGGAGATCATTTCCTAGATTCTAACTGAACTACACTTACTGCACTCTAGGGTCTGAAAAAAATGACAATACATGCATATCGTAGACTTAACCCGAATGACTACCTTCTGGGATACACTCTATCTTTCCAAAGCCACCAATACTTATTTCTATTGATTCAACCTTCAAAACTCAAACTTAGATTCTAACACTTAACATGGATATTTAGATCACCATATACCATCTAACTAGTCTTTCTCCACTTAACAATTCATGGTACCACTAGTCACACGCAACATGTAATAGTCTTAGAGAAATGCCACAACTCCATATCACCTTGGGCATACTTATACACGATTCCTATAACATTATACTTCATTATGAATCAACTCAAACTTAAGCCATTTCATAAACCATTCAATCCTATTATATCACTTTCATATAACTAACATCATTGATCAAGAAATCATCACATCCACCTTTATGAACTTCAACTGTTCAAACTTAATGTCTAGTGCTAAACATGATTTTACAACCCAACCTTATGCATGATTCTCACTTGGAAACCATGAAATAAACATCAAGAAACACTAGTACACTAGAACTTCATAACAACAATAATCGACCTTGACCTTACGGTCTTCCTTATTATAACTCATTAGCACGTACTATTTCAACACATCAAGCCTACTAATAATTATTCCCACAAATATACTTCATTAATCTCATGCCACTATTCTTTCATCCACATCCTACATTAAATTCAAGCTAATGGTCTAGCATCAATCATCTACCTCCAATGACGAGTGCAACATAATATACTAATCCATCAAATTGGAACATTCTATCCCAAATACTTCAAAATCTGCTACATACCTTCTTATAAGTAGTACTAGTTTAAAACTACCAACAAAAGAAGGTCAAGGGGTAAGGTCACATAATAGACATGATCAACCTTAATCTTATATTATAATCCCATACAATATTTTCTACTTATACGGATTTTTCACCTCATACTTACTCACTCAATCATATATTTAGACTGCCTCCAAATTCCTCAAACAACCATGAGTCTATAATCATAACTTACTCGCTAATATAGACATTTTCATAATAAAGCAACCAACAAATCACCCTGACTAACAACTCCTTCTCTGCCTTATACTAAACTAACAAAGACGAATAACCTCTTTACCAACTCAATCTCATGCAAACAGATTTAGTCATACATATATTAAACCAACGAAAGAACAACAAGTTGGACAACAAGTTGCTAGTGAATCGAAACAGGCCTCACACGGCTTCACTAGACTTTGGTTTTGTATTTTGAACAAGAAAATAAGATGGATGACATAGAAACTATTAGTGAATCGAAAGAGCCCCACACGGATTCACTAGACTTTAATTTTTTTTTTTCAAAAATACCATGATAATAAGATTACATATTACAAGGGATAGAAAATTGACACATAATATTTAGTGGTTTAAGAATATACATATTATTCTATATAAATAAAAATCTGAGTAAAACACTTCCTCCATAGACTACCATACCGTCCACACACGCTGCTAGATACCACATTAGTTTATCACTATAAAGGGGTAAATCATCCTCAAACATCAGTTATTTAACTAAAATATTGATTTGAACAAAATCACCCTCACTCTGACTTATCACTTTGTCACTTTACATCACCAACTTCTTGGTCCAATAACACTACCAATAGGTCATGACAACAACACTTTAACTTATGCTACTATTCGGGTAGAAATATAGTTCCAACATTCTGCTATACATTGTCCATATCTGTAACAAGATTTTAAGACGGACTAGATACATTTAATACCTTAAGCTGGAATGTACGATTCCATTAGGATCAATATTTACATTAGAATCAACATATATTGATGCACTAACAGACTCCTATCGAGTCTTTGCACAATTTTTAAAATTTTATAGGACTCAATCGGAAAGGACTATCTCATGTATATTCTAAACTTTTTGCACTTGAATCAGTCCAATAATGGGACATGTTTGAGAACAACAAAGTAAGGAAAGAATTTAGGATGACTTTACTTTCATATGGGCGACACCATAGCATGAATTAAAGCATGAAAGCAGAATATTCCGACTCTATTGCACGGACTAGAACATGAAGAAAGAGAGACATTCCTAAACGCCTAGTAGCCTCCTGCTTATAAGTGTGGCATGCTACACACCCATAAACAAGACTCTACCTAAAACGATTTCACAGATATCCGGGACCATGAATCGTGCTTTGATACCAAGTTTGTCACGACCCGAACTGGGACCATGGCCGTGATGAGTATCCCGAACCATAAAGGCCCAAAACACCCCTATCTGTTTGGTAGTCATGCACATAATTCATATGATAAAAAATGCAGAAGATAAACAATATTACGGAAACATGGTCAGGAACCATATGAAAGCAATAATGGGGAATAATGTCCTAAAATATCAGCACAATATCTCTATAACGTCTGCAAAATCTCTACTACATGACTGAAATAAATATCAATCTAAAAACTAGGACAAGGCCCCCAGTAAACCCAAAACTAATAACTGATAAATGAAATTGCCAGATATCAGGCCTTCCGAAATATAGAAGGCTCACCAAGTGACTCTGTGAATTTGTCTGAGGAAATCTACTGATTTTCTGGACCCCTAAACTGTGCCTCCGAACCTGGGAAGGAAGGCTGTCAATACAAAAGTACTGGTACGCAGAGATATCAAAACAAAACATAATATTTTTACAAAATATAGTTGGTAGCCATTATAAAGCAGTTTCATATCAAATCATTTAAAAACACCTGGGCGTAATGTAATTGTTTTCAACAACAATACAATACAGCTGAGCTAGGTGGAATACCCTACATATCATATATACACCAACTGTCAAACCTCGGTTGCCGCTGAAATTAGAGTATAAGTAAGGGGAAGCCACACAAGATCACACAGCAGGGTGTCTCGACTCAATGATAGTGTACAAGATCATAAAGCAGGGCTCCTAACCGTAGTCCCAATTTGGGAGTGGCATAAAGTCAGGTATGCAAGATCACAAAGCAGGGTACCAAATTCCCATGTCGGCAAACATGGTTTCCAGCGATAAGCCCTTACACTCAAACGCCTTCTTTGGGCATCCATCTATCGCATAAAAAATCAATGCATTTAAATTTTATCTGATTCAATGACATATCATATTCTGTAGGGTATCGTCATACCCGACTTGCAAGCCATCAATATCACATCATTCTTCCCATTCAACCATTGTATTCAACATGTTTCAACATAAATAGCCCTCTCGTTTTTAAGTCAAAATCATATCAATTCTCAAAACATTTTATGTCATGCTTTTCAAGATGTTTTCAAACAATTTACATCATATGAACATTTAAAACAAATTCACATCAAGAGAGGAAATTTCATATCATTCATGCTCTCAAGTTTACATCTTTTCGGAATACATGCATAAACATATATCATATAGCAAATCACTTTGGGAGTAGGCCTAAGGGCCAAATCAATATCATAAAACGTTTAAAACATAATCATATTCGTAATTTCAAAACCCTCATTTGAAAACATGAATTTTTAAAGCCCATGAGATTTTTGAGATAACCCCGTGTACCTCTATATGCGAATATGATAGGTGTTTCTTGAAGCCTACGTTGCAGGAATTCCAAATCTTCAATTTGTTTTGAAAACCCATGGTTGAATCTTGAACTACTTGGTTTTTATTTTGAAACCCTAGAGAGAGTTCTTGAACAATTTTGATGAATGAAGGTGTATTTTGGGGTCTTGGGAACTGAATTTCGTGTTTAGGGCTAAGTAAGGGTGGAAAAGGACCATTTTGCCCCAAAAATGGAGTGTCTAAGTCACTTGAAACCTTTACATAGGTGCTTCCTATGCTATTGCCTATGTTTACATAGGCGCCACCTATGCTATCGCCTATATTTACATAGGCGCCACCTACTACTATGAAAGGCCATAACTTCTTGCTCGGGTGCCGGATTTTAGCAAAATCGGTATCGTTGGAAAGCTAACTCAAAGATCTATCATTTGACACATAGTAGGCTCTCTAATTCCATATACAGAGAGTTATGGTTGATGGAAGCTGACATAAATTATAACGTCCACTAAAAGTTAATCGATCGAAATAGTTTCAACTCGTCCTTGAGTTGAACGACCTCTATGGTCTAAATTCAAGCTTGAATGGATTAACATACTACGCAAATAATTAACATGCCATATTGGCATAGGATTTATGGCTTCCGGATTATCAATCCATCGGAATCATGGTCTATATTGTAGCCCAAAATGTAGGGCGTTACACAAACTATCAAAGCATCTTCTCTTCTCTTATTTCACCTGACCTCTCTTAGGAATAACATAAGCTGATCTTGAACACCTATTTGGAGCTAGAGCTATAATTATACTTTTTAAAGGTCCAGCATAGCTAAACAAGCAGAACATACCCCCTTAACTGAATTCAAAAACTTGCCTGGCACAAAAAACTTTAGTCTGGGTTTCTAGCGGCCTAAACATACTTTTGCACCATAGAACAAAACGTTGTCCCTCACATCACAGGTGAACGCATGAAAAATTAAGATTATTATTTAGAATGCAAGAGAGAAAGAGGGAGAAGAGCCTGGACTAGTGCTGAAAACCCAGAACCTAAAGACAATCACTCTTGGAAAAGAAAAGAAGCATACAAATCAACGTAGGTAGCATCAAAATATACGAGAGCTTTGGAAATCACAATCAACCAACATTAGAAAACTGCACAGAGACAATGATACACTTGAAAACAAGATTTCCAGGAAAATAACTGATGAAATAACAAAGTTTCACCAGTAATAATGGCGTAAAGTTATCACAACCAAAACCTCAAATAGCAACAAGATACTTGGGAGAAAAAACAACTAAAAATAGTTAATCGGAGGCAAAGAACCAAAAATGTAAATACCTTCCAAGGCTTTGAAGTCATGGACAAATCTTCAGCCTGCAGCGACCGTAGGAAGGCCAAAATAGAACAGACAACAGGAGACAAAAGGAGAACTGTGATGCCAAATTCAAACTACAGAAAGTCGTTCACTAAATTTTGTTAGAAAATGGAAAATACAACCATATGGAGTACATTTCAGCTGCACCATACTCCAAATACACTAAACTGAACTTTAAAAGTACTAATGCATTTCTTACCTATTGGTGTGTAACATTCAAAAGTTTTATTGTCTTTGGTCGGAAGATAGCCACAACGACGGTTTCAAGAATGAAGATTAAACTGAAAAGAAGCCATGCTCGCTTTGGAGTTCCTGCTACATGATGTAACATTACTCTACAACGTTGAAGCTACTTTCCTAATCCTTGGAGTCTAAGTTCTTCCAAGAATAAAATAGGATTAGGTAACACATCCTCAACATCATTTGAATCAGTGACAAGAGGGTTACTATCGCGATGTTCTCGATCAGCGTCTAAACTACTTCTCTGCAACAAGGCTAGAATCATTGGGTCCAATCCATTCTCCTTCAGCATCACTGCAAAATTAGGATCAAGCCCTTTATCTTGCAATAAATTAGCTAATTCACGATTAGTGTGTCTTCCTTTCCTCTTTAACATAGATATAATCCTGGGATCACTTAACTTTTTTTTGAAATGCAAGTGCAAAATTCAAGTCCAGTATCTGTTGGTTTGCAAAAGTGGATGTACTATAATCACCGCCTTGGCTTTCAAGGCTACTGCTAGAACAAACAACCAATGAACTATTATGCTCTAAATATCTGTCAACATATGATGATCTTACTTCAAGCTCTTAAACAACTGAACGACGGGAACTACTACGTAAAGCTAGACTTGGTCTTCCACTGTCTATGCTCTTATCACTATTAATCCCCTCAATGTTATTCCAGGTATTACCATCACCAGTTCAAGGAAAAGATGCATTACCAAGATGACCAGCATCAGCACTAATACTTCATTTGACACTTGAGCCACACCCCTCAGAAGAGCTTGCGGAGCTATGTTGGTCTTTTCTGCGAAAACCTTCTCTAAGGCGGATAAATATGCTCTGCAAGGCATCTTGTCTAGCTGCTAATGGGTTTGTAACTGATAAATGTCGTGAAATAGCAGTACCCAACAGTACAGATGCTACAACTGCATAACTGATACAATGTCCAAAGTACCTAAAACAAAATTGTTGCAGTAAAAGATTAGAAGATTTTTTTTTCATAAAAAAAGATTAGAAGTTCTATTCAACAAATAATATTAAAAAGGATGCATATGCCACAAGTATAAGAAGACTTGATTATGGAAGAAAATGAATTAGCATGGGTTAACAACAAACCAGTAATGAACTCCAAAACAGATAAGGAACACCCAAGATGTACCGGCAACAAAAAGTACGATGACTCAACTTTTTAGAAGCTTAAAACCATACAAGAAAGCTCCCAAGTTCCAATCTGATTGAATGAAAAGCTAGTGAATTCATTACTTACCACAAAGAAATAAGAAATTATTTCATAATATGAGTCAGAAAAGGAGATAGATATATGTAGGAAATGAACTACCAAGGATTATCACGGCAGCTGATGTTGTAGCCCTAAGCCAGTTTGATTCCTTTGCTGTCAGACCATACAGGATAGAATACACAAGAAGTACTACAAGTGAACCAACATATAGAAGTCCAAGATGCAGAGCCCTGCAGAGACCAAGTTCAAAGTGAAGAAGAGTAAATTATAGACTTCAGAGAAAATGTTGAAAAGATAGTGCAGAAAATATGATGAGCAGTATAAATGAGAACCCACTGAACACATAATATAACAAGGTGACTTTCTAATCTAAAGCAGCATTTAAATTAATTTGCTTAGCAGTGGGATTTTAAGATCTACTGCATTTACTGGACTACTGGAGAGTGTGTTTTGTTCTATCAGAGTTAGTATTCCTTTTATTCAAATAGATTTGAGTTACACCCATTGTTTAGCGTTCTTTGGCTCTTAATTTTCAAAGTCTGTTAGTTGAGAAAATTTTGGCCTATCTTCATATCTTCCATATCTTATAACAAAAATTATGTTCCATCCAAAAAAAGAGTTGTCATATTAGTCATCCTTGTCCTTTATAGAGAGCTCTTCCCATCTTTGTTCAAATCCCTATCCAACAAGACTGATGTCCCCCTTCAAAAAGTATTACATCTTACTTTGTCTTTCTATTGCCTATAAACAGTCTAGCACGTCAATGATGTCTTCTGTTAGAGCTAATCATCGTGTTTACACCAAAAATAAAGAAGTGCTAAACTATTTATGTTGATTTTCTTCACATCCTCAAAACAACCCGTGTTTCTTTCTGTCCAAACTGTCCACCATATACATGTTGAACAATTTTCCATCTCTCTTCCTTTATTACATTTACATCCCCGTTCCAGCTGCTTAGTACTTTTTTAATGCTCCCAGGTTCTACCCACCTGATCCCCTTCAGGTTGAAAACATGCTCTACAGCTACTCTGTCTGTTTCCAATGTAAAAAAAGATGGTTGATTATGTAAAGAAAGGATCTTGTGTCTAACTCAACCCCAAAAGCTAGCACATGAGGGGAGGATTGCTCAAGTCCATATAAGAAGACCGACAGTTCACTCCCTAAAAATATGGGACTTTCACCCACTCTAACACCAGCTTCACGCCCAGGCCCAACAAGAGCGTGGTCCGGGAGCTCAAAGGTGGATGGACCTGGCTCTAATACCATTTAAAGATGTGATACCTAGACCAAATTCAACCTCAAAAGCTAGCTCAAGTGGGGACAATTGCTCAAGTCCATATAAGTAGACCGTGAATCAATTCCCAATCAATGTGAGACTTTCATCCACCCTCATGTCAGTCTCAACTAGAGTGTGGACTGAGACTCCGAGAATACAAACGGGGCTATTTGTGTGTGAAAATAGAAAACCCACTGAACTTCACCAATTTTCCTCAAAAAACACTAGGCTATTTGTGTGAGAAAAACACATTTGTTTGATTCGACAACAAAGTTTATCAAAAATGACATGCAACAGCGGAGGAATGATGAATGTTTGAGCGGTTACTTTGATGATTTATGAAGAAATAGATATACTTATGAATATTACTAATGATTTTACCAAAATGAGCCTCTCTGTTGATGATAGGCGAATTTACGCGCCTATATCAATATATTTTGCCCATATTTTAGCCTAGTTTTGAGAACTAATTATCTATTTCATACACTTTTAGTCCTTTTTCCTGTAAATGAGCTAACAAATTTGATTAGGAAAGTTTCAGGTATAAATGATGCAAAATACAGCAATTTATGGCTTACTTGACGCAAAAGAAAGCTCACGAACGAAGTGGAAAGGAGCTGGACGCCTAAAGGACTAAATCTGCTGCATGGAAAATCTGTCCCGGGCTAAAACAGCAATTCTGAAGACTTTGGGACTTACAGACACAAAGCTGGATTTTTGCCATAATACATTAACCTAGTGCAATTAGGTTATGTGTTTTATTATTCTATTTGGATTATAATTTTGTAACCTTACCCTAGTACATTTGGGTCAAGGATTTTATTAGTATATTAGGATTTGGTTATTTATTTCATTAGCTTAGTAGGAGTAGGATAGGAGTATTATAAATACCCTATCATGTTAGAGATTTTTTAAGAAAGTCTTCACTTAAGACATTCCACATTCAATACATTCTCCACTTAATTCAACAATTAATTTTCTTCCATCCCTCTCATCTTCCTACAATACATTCTTAATTCTTCATTCTTCTATTCTTAAATTCCACAACAAGAGAATCGTTACTTGCTACGGAATCACCAAAACCACACGCCAAACACATACTATTCACGCCATCCACCATGCAAAACGTGATATCCTTCGCATTCATGGGTAACTAAACCTCTTAGTTGGGGTTATGGAAGCCGAATGAGTTACTATCTATTGCTATGAGCTTGTGAGTTCAAGACAAGTATATTGCTTATATCATTATTCTCTTCATCTTAAATCTACATCCTTTGCGATTCAAACACAAGAACACGCCATTCTAACATCTAACCTGTTCGAGAGAAAGGTTATTTGTCTAGAAAAGAAGACGCATAGACCAACGCCAGGTTAACATTTAACTTGTTCGAGAGAAAAGTTATTTGTCTGGAAAAGAGATAATGTCAAGGTAGTAGGACACCCTTTCCTATTAAAAAGCTAGTGCCGTACCTGGACTAACTTCTTGGAGAATTCGTACCGTTAGTCACGCTTTAAGCTCGAGAGAGTTAAAGTGAAATAGTCCTTGTTTAGGTCGAGAGACGCTTGGATTTACCATCGACTACAATTCTCTATAAGCAATTGCATGTCAAGACTCTACACACTCATAGCCAATAGAGACGTATACCTCAGAAGGTGGACATAACCCCAACGATTCAATTCTCATTGTTTACAACACGCGTGACAATCTCTCTTTATTTTGCTATTTTCAGTTCTTCCATTCTTGTTTTGGTTACATACTACAAACCCCCCTTTCCTACGAGACTTGTACTAAAAGTCTAGTAATTTCTCTTACTTGTTGACCGAGCTATTCCCTGTGGGATCCATACCCAACCCAGGTTGGGTTCTATATTTGCTAACGACCGCTTTACACTCCCACGTGAGCTGTAGATTGAGCGTTATCAAAAATTGGCGCCGTTGCCGGGGAATACGAGTGTCAATCAAGTTCGTGATAATTACTAGACCCTTTGGTCAAAGATTCTCGTACTTTTACGTTTAGTTTTTGTTTTTGTTTATTGCAGGTTTTTCTTTTAGTGCATGCCCCATACTAGAAGTTCTGGTCAACCGTTATTACCAATCAATCCGGAACCGCAACGAATTAGAAGAATGGAAGCACAAGCGGAAATCGACAGGATGGCTGCTCAACACGAGCAAGCAAGATTAGCTGCTCTTGCCGCTGCTCAAGTCCAACAACAAAACATTGATAATCCTGGACGAGCAACAAATCCTGACGATGAAGATTTAGGAGATGACGAGTTGATCAACCCAAGGCATGGCGCTGAAATGGCAACACCTGCCAACAGACGAGGTCGACAAGCTCGGTACAGATATGATCGCCAACCTTTACAACCAGCTTTCGACGATGATGATGATGATCTTGATGGTGCCGGAGCCACTGGAGCTATAATTCCACCACCATTAGCGCCCGGAGCCAAGTTCAACATCACTAGCACCATGATTCAGTTATTGCAACTCAAGGGATTATTTGGTGGACTAGCAGGCGATGATCCGAATATGCATCTCATCAACTTTATTTCTACATGCAAGTCTTTTGACAATCCTGGAGTTGGTCAGAATGCTATTCGGTTACGTCTATTTCCATTGTCTCTGTCTGGGGAGGCAACATTATGGTTGAATGGGCTGACTCCTGATTCTATTACAAATTGGAGGCAATTGAGAGACGCTTTCCTAGAAAGATTCTTTCCGCCATCCAAGAGGGCTCAATTGAGAGATGAAATCAGCAACTTTCGTCAGCTTCCCTCTGAAGCTCTTCACGAAACATGGGAGAGGTTCAAGACAAAGCTAGCGAGATGCCCAAACCATCACATGACTAATGTTCACCTCATGGAGATCTTATATAGAGCCTTGAATTCAGTAACTAAACCAGTGGTGGATAACGCAGCTGGAGGTTCTTTTATGGACCTCACCTTTGGTCAAGCAAGCAACATGCTAGATCGTATGACGAAACAAAGTAGAGCTTGGCATACCAGGGATTCTGAGGTAGCAAGCCCCACTTTATTTATTGGCATGTCTGCAGATCAAAGAAGGAGAGAAGAAGAACGTGATCAAGATATGGCGCACATGAAAACCCAAATGGATCTTCTTACAAAGCATCTATTAGGAAAGACTGAAAAAGTGAAGTCTATTGCGTCAAAAGGAAGAGACGAATCTGATTCAGAAGAGGAGGCCAACTACTTGAACAATCAGGGGGGTTTCCGTGGGAATGCCCAAGGAAACCAGGGTCGGAACTATTATGATAAATCTGGAGGTAAAGACCAAGGTAGTTGGAAGAAAAATAATGAAAATAGTGGTTTGTACGTTCCCCCTGGTAGACGTGATACCACCACATCTAATTCTATGGAAGACATGATGGCTAAGTTATTGAAAGGAGTGGAAGCGACGAACGCGGGAGTCAAGGAGGTGATAGACGATTTGGCCTCCATGAAGCAATTAGTTGATTCTCATTCCACTTCTATCAAGCAACTAGAGCAGCAATTCAGTCAACTTTCAGCAACCCTCAACCAAAGAAAAGCCGGCACCTTGCCTAGCGATACTGTGCAAAACCCAAAGAATGATGGGTCATGCATGGCCATCACTACGAGGAGTGGTAAGGTGCTGGAAACTTCAGCAGAAGGCAAGCAAGTAGTTGACGGAACAGCAGACATGGACGCCACACCTAGTGACGCCACTAGGGAAGACGCCGCAATATCTACTTCCAACGTCAAGGACGTGTTGCCTAGTGACGTGCAGCCTGAAAAAAATAATAAACGGAAGCAAGAGGAGAATAAAGCCATGGAGAGAACACTTCCATACCCACCTCCACCTTTTCCACAAAGATTGAAGAAGGTGGCCGATGACACTAAGTTCAGCAAATTTATGACCATGTTGAAGCAGCTGACTATTAATGTCCCATTGGTAGAGGCACTTGAACAAATGCCTGGGTATGCGAAGTTTATGAAAGATCTTTTGACTAAGAAGAGGGCAGCAAGCTATGAGCTGAAAGAAGATGTGCATCATTGTAGTGCAATAGCTACCCGATCCATAGTTCAGAAGAAGGCCGACCCCGGAGCTTTCACTATTCCTTGCACCGTCGGATCTTTGGACTTTGCTAAAGCATTATGTGACTTAGGAGCCAGCATCAATTTGATGCCATTATCAATCTACAAGAAGTTGGGGTTAGGAGATCCTACACCAACTAATATGAAGCTTGTTATGGCGGATAGGTCGGTAAAACGACCGGTTGGTATTCTATGCGATGTCTTGGTGAAGGTATCTTCATTCATATTTCCAGCAGACTTTGTCATCTTGGATTGCGAAGCAGATTCAGAGGTTCCCATAATCTTGGGACGCCCTTTCCTTGCTACGGGAAGTGTGCTCATAGATTTGAGAGCTAATGAGCTTTCATTCCGAATAAATGATGAAGTGGTGCGCTTTGATGTTTGCAAATCAATGAAGCAACCCAAAGATCTAAGTGTATTTTCTGTGGCTGATGTTGTCGTTGATGACGAGGATGAGTTACTTGCTGAAGAGCAAATTCTTGATGATCCTTTGGAGGTTTTGCTCATGGAAGAAGATGATGATGATGCTGAAATTTCTGAAGATGATATTTGTGCTCTATCGGGATTAGGAGCATATCGCTGTCCTCCTAAGAAGCTGGATCTTGATCTCAAGAATCGACCCACACCACCAGCTAAGCCATCTATTGAAGAACCACCCACATTAGAATTAAAGGAGCTGCCAAGCCATTTGAAGTATGCATTCTTAGGAAGCGGAAACACTCTTCCAGTCATAGTGGCAGCCGATTTAGGTGAGCAACAAGTTGCAGCTCTTATTGCAATTTTACGCAAGTATATTAGAGCTATTGGATGGACCATTGCGGATATCCTTGGTATTCCACCTGGGATTTGCACTCATAAAATTCAGCTCCAAGAAAAGTGCACACCCACCATCGAACACCAAAGACGTCTAAACCCACCAATGCAAGAGGTGGTGAAGAAGGAGATTATCAAGTGGTTAGACGCAGGAGTTGTGTATCCTATTTCTGATAGTACATGGGTAAGCCCAGTACAATGTGTTCCTAAGAAAGGAGGTATGACGGTGGTTGCGAATGCAAAGAATGAGCTTATTCCACTCAGGCCCGTCACTGGATGGAGAGTATGCATGGACTACCGCAAGCTGAATTCTTGGACTCTCAAGGATCACTTCCCCATGCCATTTATGGACCAAATGCTAGATCGATTAGCGGGAAAAGGATGGTTTTGCTTTCTTGATGGTTATTCAGGTTATAATCAGATTTTTATTGCACCAGAAGACCAAGAGAAGACAACGTTTACATGCCCATATGGTACGTTTGCCTTCAAACGGATGCCATTCGGGTTATGTAATGCACCAGCCACCTTTCAGCGATGTATGATGTCTATTTTCTCTGATATGGTAGAAGACACTTTGGAGGTATTTATGGACGACTTTTCAGTTGTTGGGGAGTCTTTCGAAGCATGTTTGGTGAATTTAAGCATGGCATTACAAAGATGTGTAGAGTTCAACCTTGTGCTGAATTGGGAGAAGTGCCACTTCATGGTAAAAGAAGGAATTGTTCTTGGGCACAAGATCTCCGAAAGAGGAATAGAGGTTGATCGCGCCAAAATAGAGGTAATTGAGAAGCTACCACCTCCAATTTCGGTGAAGGGAGTTCGTAGTTTTCTTGGCCATGCTGGGTTTTATCGTAGATTCATCAAAGACTTCTCCAAAATTTCTAGTCCATTATGCAAGCTATTGGAGAAAGATGCGAAGTTTGACTTTAATGATGAATGCTTAAAGGCATTTGAATGCCTTAAAGAAAAACTCATTGAAGCCCCTATCATGGTAACACCAGATTGGACGCTCCCGTTCGAAGTCATGTGTGATGCTAGTGGGGTAGCCGTTGGTGCTGTTCTTGGACAGAGAAAGGAGAAATTATTTCATCCTATCTACTATGCGAGTAAGGTCTTCAATGAAGCCCAAAGGAACTACACCGTCACTGAACAAGAGCTATTAGCGGTTGTGTATGCGTTTGAGAAGTTCCGTGCCTACCTATTAGGTACTAAAGTGATCGTTCATACAGACCATGCAGCTCTTAGGTATCTAATGACAAAGAAGGATGCAAAACCAAGGCTGATTCGATGGGTTTTGCTGCTGCAAGAGTTTGATTTCGAAGTTAAAGATAGAAGAGGTTGCGAGAACCAAGTGGCTGATCACCTATCTAGACTTGAGAATGAGTATGTGGCGCAATCAGAAAATCAGATTGGCGATGCATTCCCTGACGAGGAGATATTAGCGACAACAATGGAAGACTTACCATGGTATGCCGACTTTGCAAATTTCGTGGTGAGTAATGTGTTACCTTCCAATTTATCTTACCACCAGAGGAGGAAGTTTATGCATGACGTTCAGCACTATTATTGGGATGAGCCTTATTTGTTTCGAAGATGCGCGGATGGTATCATTCGACGATGTATATCCCATGAAGAAGTGCCCACTATATTAGAAGCATGCCACACCTCGCAAGTTGGAGGCCATCATGCAGGGAATCGAACAGCAAGAAAAGTCTTGCAAAGTGGTTATTATTGGCCTACAATATTCAGAGATGCACACGACTATGTGAGAAGGTGTGATCAATGCCAACGTCAAGGTGCTATTTCAAAACACCATGAAATGCCCATGTCCACAATTCTGGAGGTAGAACTCTTTGATGTATGGGGTATTGATTTCATGGGACCATTCGTGAATTCGTTTGGAATGAAGTACATCTTGGTTGCTGTGGATTATGTGTCGAAATGGGTTGAAGCTGTAGCATTGGCCGATAATGAAGGAAAGCGTGTTGTAGCGTTTTTAAAGAAGAATATCTTCTCTCGCTTTGGGGTACCTCGTACTATCATAAGTGATGGAGGATCTCACTTCTGCAACAAACTATTCAAATCTGTATTGGCCAAGTATGGAGTCAAGCAACACAAGGTAGCTACGCCTTATCATCCCCAAACTAGTGGACAAGTAGAGGTTTCCAATCGTGAGATCAAGCAAATCCTTGCCAAGACGGTTAATGCGAATCGGAAGGATTGGTCTCGGAAGCTAGATGATGCACTATGGGCGTATAGGACTGCATTCAAGACACCCATTGGTATGTCACCTTATCAGCTAGTTTATGGGAAGGCTTGTCATCTACCCATCGAGCTTGAATACAAGGCATTATGGGCATTAAAGCACTTGAATCTGAATTGGGATGATGTGAAGAACCTGAGGTTGGAGCAGCTGAACGAGCTAGATGAATTCCGTCTCCATGCATATGAAAGATCAGATTTATACAAGGAGCGGATGAAGAAGTATCACGATCAGCGGATTGTTCGACGACACTTCCAAAAAGGTGACATGGTACTACTCTTTAACTCCAGATTCAAGCTCTTCCCAGGTAAGTTAAAATCAAAGTGGTCTGGTCCATTTAAAGTCACCCACGTCTACTCGTCTGGAGTAGTCGAATTGGAAAATAATGAGGGTGTTATCTTCAAGGTGAATGGCCAACGTGTTAAGCCATATATCGGTCCTCTTGACTCGATGAATGACATGGCCATCACTTATCTCGACGAAGTCTAAGTACTCGAGATTACTACGTCGAGCCACGACAATAAATAAGGCGCTAGATGGGAGGCAACCCTTCGTTTTATTGTTTTATCGTTTTGTCGTTTTAGTATTTTTTCTTTTTGATAAATGAAAATCCAAAAAATAAGAGTCGTGCCACGACCAAAACTAAGGCGCTTGGTGGGAGGCAACCCATCGTACTAATTTTTCATTTGTTTGAGCAAATATAGGTGTAAGAAGTATGCAACGAGGAGATTGATTTCAATTGACGATTTGGTCGCATTGTATGGTAAAGTCGGTAAGTTAGGAATGGTGATGAATAAGGCTATGAATTGAGCCTTTCTCACGTCATAATAGGCTTCGAGGAAGGCTAGGCCTTGGTAAAAATAGGCCACGAACGATGCACAACCTATTCTATAGCCTAAGGACTCGGAATCTAGTGTGCTATACCCTATGCGCCGCCTATTCCTAGGTGTGCTTTTGACTATGCGCCGCCTATGCTATGGCATTTGAGATACTGAGACCAAATGCCATACCATATGCGCCGCATATGCCTAGATATGCCATACCATGTGCGGCGCATATGTCCCATTATGCCATGGACAATGCGCCGCATATACATGTGATATGCCGAGGGATATGCGCCGCATATAGGGTGATTTTGTCCCCAAATCCGATTGTAAATGGGTCATAACCCGACCCATACTCCTCCTATATAAAGGGGACTTGTTTTTATTTCACAAACACATTAGAAGTAACCCTAAAGGCGCCGCATATCATCCCAAATCCTCTCAAATTTTTCTTCCTTTGTTCTTCCAATCCACAACAACTTCTCCACAATCTTCAAGCAAGTAAGTGCTCTCTTAGTCTTCAACTATTTATCGTAAGTACTACTTTACTATGCTTATTATTAAATGCTAAATCATGTGAGATTAGTGGTGATGTTCATGTGATTGGATAATTGTTGCAAAAATCGTGTGAATGAATGAATACGAATGAAATTCTTGACTTGTTTCCGACTTGAATTTTGTTTCAATGGCATTGTTATGATATTTGCTGAACATATATGGCTATGAATATTGCTTGAAAGTGTTGTTTGGATGCTTGCATGATTAACCATCCCGGCCATCGGGATAAGGTTATAGTGACTATCGACTTAGGTGGTGGTGTTTGTTGTTTGAATAGCAATTCCATGTGGTAACCCCTATGTTGTAACGTTGCTATATACACCATGCAAGTCGTCCAAATGGCTGCTCATAAGTGATGTAATGCTGATTTTCTTGTCGGAATACAATCCGAGGACGTATGTCGACGAAGTCTGAGTACTCGACCACGTTCACTTCACCGATTTGTGCCAACAAGATTAAGTGTGGGGTGGTACCCCTAATGCTTGCATATAGATTGACTAAAGTGCGATTGTGCTGCATCTAACAGTATTTCTAGTCTCAGGTTCAATGGCACCGAAAGCAAGGCAAGGCAAGGAGAAGGCTACCACAACCCGCAAGGACAAAAAGAGAAGCCGAAAAGACCAAGGCGAATCATCTTCCGCACACCTACCACGCAGAATGTTCGGAATCAAATGGGTTCTTGAGGAAGAAGCCAAGGCATGGTACAGCAGCAACAAAGAAAAGAAATATGTGCACGTCGACTTAATCAACAAGGAGACCTTAGCAAAGAAGGAGCCGCAAATGTTGGCTAAGATTATGGCTTTGAAGCTGGATTTCATCTTCCGTGACATGGGAGAGTGCAATCTTGACTTGACAAGAGAGTTTTATGCCAACTGGTCGCCAAACACAACAGGCAACGAAGTCAAAATTCGGGGCCAAGTGTTACAGCTTACAGCGGATTGGATCAACTCGTTTCTAGGCCTACCTTCGGTCGACACTGCACCATACAAAGAGCTGTACAGCAGGCCTCCTTACAGAGCTATAAGACACACGCTTTGTGGAAGCAGATCAATGGCAAGATGGGGCAGACATAAGGAAACAGGCCGTCACAACACATTCCCCTATGCTCCACTAAATAGGGAAGCAAGAATCTGGATGCGCATTGTCAACTCATGCCTCATTCCTGGGACGCAATACACAAAGATATCGAGAGATAGAGTGTGTCTGGTTTATGCATTGATGACAAATGTCCCTATCAACTTTGGGGCAATCATTCGATCCACCATGAGAAAAGCCAGACTCCACAGCAGGTCCCATTTCACATTCGGCAATTTGTTGACAGCAATGTTGCGGAAGGAGGATATAGAAGAGGAACCAGCTGACCACAAACTCCCACATACCCCAAAGAAGGTTGACCTCACCAAGGTCAAAGATGCTGAAACAACGCATGGAGTCAACCTTACCACTGCGGAGAGACATGCTCGTGACGAGAGTTTCTTCCGTCATCTCTATGGCATGACGAGATTCACTATGATGAGTGGTGGACGTATTCCAACTGCTGAAGAGCTCCAACAGCTGGACCACGACTACCCAATGAACAGACATGCCCGGGAGATGTGTGGAGTAGGAGTTTATTTCGAGGAACCTCTTGATGATGACGTGCCAACTGATGATGATAGACGCTTGCCTGATTCTGACGCTGAAGAGAACTCTGACGATGACTCTTACGATGATTCGGACGAAGGGGGTATGACCCCCGACATTGAGGAAGAGTCTGACTAATCAGGTTCTTCGACTTTATTTTCCACTGAGGGCAGTGTCTAGTCTAAGTGTGGGGTGGCAGAATCTGCATGCTATGTTTGTATGTTTGTATGTTTGCTTGTTTATTTTGTTTTGAGTCCAAAATTTTATTTTTTTCTTGTGATTTTTTTTTTTCGTTTGACGTGTTTTTTTAGGAGTAAAATTTTTCTAGCTTCGCATGAAATTATTTGGATAGGCAGCATGAGATTAGAACCAAGAGTATGTGCTAAAATTGTGACTATTGAGACATTTAGGCTCTAGTTGTGACTCATTATGTGATATTGTGTGATTCAATTCCTTCACTTGTTGGGTCAAGAGTCTATATTACTTCCAATCAAGTCGACCATGTGCCTTGTGTGTGTGAGATTAATAGTATATTCTATGTATGTGGCTGATGCTAGAACTTGCCTGGTATGTATGCAAAGCGAAAATAAGGAATGTAAGTTTAGGATATGATTTAGGCATTTCTTTGGCAACCTATATGTGTTTACCTTTAGTTTTCCTACCCATGTAAATCATCCTAGTAAAACCCTTTTGAGCCTTTAGCCTATTTCTTTGACAACCTTGTATGTAAGCCTAATCCATTTCTTTCAAGACCATAATTTGATCCAAATTCCTAAGTGCTTTAAAGTGAATAAGTCATGTGACAACATATGAGGAAATTGGGTGAGTATGATGCTTTAAACTGTAATGGTGCTTGAATGTGTTATGAAAAAGAAAGTGCTATCATAAGAGGAATGTTGTGAAAAGATAAAGGAAAAGAAAGCTGAAAAGTGAGTTGTGCTTAAAATTGAAAAACAAAAGATGAGAACAAGGGTGGAAGAATAAAATAAAGAAAGGTTGAAAGAACAAAGTGTCAATGATACAATGTGATGTATTAAAGTGCTTAGGAACTTAGTCACTATTTCTGGCCAAAATAGTCCTACCCGTCCCTTAGCCTACATTACAACCATCTAAAGACCTACTTGATCCTAATCTTAACATTCCGACATTTAGTAGAGTACTACATTAAGGGCAAGCTTATGGTCATTAGTTGCTACATATGAAATCTTTGTGAGAGTGAGTGCAAGGATACTTTGCTACCCATGTTTGAAAAATATGCTATATTTGTGAGTGATTATGGGTGCTATATTGTGAGACACACATGGTTGATGAGTTTTGGATAGTTGTATATGATTCTATGTACCTTAACGTTTGCATGCGAGTTGATCACCATCACGAGTCTATGCTTGAGGTTAAATTGTTTCTACTTATAATCAGAAAGCTACTCTTCGTTGATAATTGTTGTGCTTGTCTTGAAGAATGTTTTGTGTAAAAACCTTAAGTCGATGCTTAGAAGGACATGATATGTTGTTCGAGGACGAACAAAGCTCTAAGTGTGGGGTGTTGATGATAGGCGAATTTACGCGCCTATATCAATATATTTTGCCCATATTTTAGCCTAGTTTTGAGAACTAATTATCTATTTCATACACTTTTAGTCCTTTTTCCTGTAAATGAGCTAACAAATTTGATTAGGAAAGTTTCAGGTATAAATGATGCAAAATACAGCAATTTATGGCTTACTTGACGCAAAAGAAAGCTCACGAACGAAGTGGAAAGGAGCTGGACGCCTAAAGGACTAAATCTGCTGCATGGAAAATCTGTCCCGGGCTAAAACAGCAATTCTGAAGACTTTGGGACTTACAGACACAAAGCTGGATTTTTGCCATAATACATTAACCTAGTGCAATTAGGTTATGTGTTTTATTATTCTATTTGGATTATAATTTTGTAACCTTACCCTAGTACATTTGGGTCAAGGATTTTATTAGTATATTAGGATTTGGTTATTTATTTCATTAGCTTAGTAGGAGTAGGATAGGAGTATTATAAATACCCTATCATGTTAGAGATTTTTTAAGAAAGTCTTCACTTAAGACATTCCACATTCAATACATTCTCCACTTAATTCAACAATTAATTTTCTTCCATCCCTCTCATCTTCCTACAATACATTCTTAATTCTTCATTCTTCTATTCTTAAATTCCACAACAAGAGAATCGTTACTTGCTACGGAATCACCAAAACCACACGCCAAACACATACTATTCACGCCATCCACCATGCAAAACGTGATATCCTTCGCATTCATGGGTAACTAAACCTCTTAGTTGGGGTTATGGAAGCCGAATGAGTTACTATCTATTGCTATGAGCTTGTGAGTTCAAGACAAGTATATTGCTTATATCATTATTCTCTTCATCTTAAATCTACATCCTTTGCGGTTCAAACACAAGAACACGCCATTCTAACATCTAACCTGTTCGAGAGAAAGGTTATTTGTCTAGAAAAGAAGACGCATAGACCAACGCCAGGTTAACATTTAACTTGTTCGAGAGAAAAGTTATTTGTCTGGAAAAGAGATAATGTCAAGGTAGTAGGACACCCTTTCCTATTAAAAAGCTAGTGCCGTACCTGGACTAACTTCTTGGAGAATTCGTACCGTTAGTCACGCTTTAAGCTCGAGAGAGTTAAAGTGAAATAGTCCTTGTTTAGGTCGAGAGACGCTTGGATTTACCATCGACTACAATTCTCTATAAGCAATTGCATGTCAAGACTCTACACACTCATAGCCAATAGAGACGTATACCTCAGAAGGTGGACATAACCCCAACGATTCAATTCTCATTGTTTACAACACGCGTGACAATCTCTCTTTATTTTGCTATTTTCAGTTCTTCCATTCTTGTTTTGGTTACATACTACAAACCCCCCTTTCCTACGAGACTTGTACTAAAAGTCTAGTAATTTCTCTTACTTGTTGACCGAGCTATTCCCTGTGGGATCGATACCCAACCCAGGTTGGGTTCTATATTTGCTAACGACCGCTTTACACTCCCACGTGAGCTGTAGATTGAGCGTTATCATCTGTGCTTTACAAGGCCTCCAAAGTTGTAAAATGGATTCAGCACCCTCTACAAGAAACTCTTAATGTCAAAATAATAAGTTTTCTGAACTTATCTGCAATAAGAATGCCGAGCACTGTGTTCAGTTTGGAGCATGTCCCTGAGCTCGTCTAGACTTATCCTTATCTTCATTGCCTTCTATTTGCTTGTTATCTTTGTTCTTACTAGAACCTGCATTTGAGAAGCTTGTGTTGTTGTCTCAAGTTAATGTTTTTCTTTCCTTACTGCAATGCATCAAAATTCAACTTGTGGTGCTGCTGAAAATGTTGGAACTGCTGTAAAACCTAATGGCATAATGCATGAACCTGTACATGCCAATGGACCCAATGCATTCAGTAACAACAGCTCATCTGTTCTCTCTTGCATACAAACAGCAGTTGATATTCCTTCTCAAAGTAGAAAAAATGATGTTCCTCCTAATATGTTTTTGGGCTAGCCCTCTAACATGGGGTTGAGACAAACAATAGATGGGAGGATTATTAAGAAAGAACCTGTCTATAGTAGGAATTCTACGTTTCCCTTTGGTCCTCATGGCAGTTACTTGGAGTCACGTTCTGCAATGGGTGATGTATCTATTTCATCATTTAGTAGTGTGGAGTCTAACACGCAACCTCTTAATGAACCTCTTCTGGATGCTGACACTACTTTATTTGGATTTCTTGGGAGATGCCTCAAAATTCTGGTTTCTCAGACTTAACTGTTGATTTCACTAATAGTTCTGGTACGTGTCTTCCTCTTCCCAGTTTCTATGTAATTTCACGGCATCTATGGATTCTGTGCTTTTCTGCTTTTAAAGTTTTAGGTATTAAAATGAGTTGGTATGATGCTAATTAGGTGTAATTTATATCCATTTTGACCCGACATCAAATATACGATTATCAGATATGACACATGATGATTGTTACTAGTACTGCTCTCTCTTTGATTTTACTTTTTAGTAGGTTTTTAAATGTTTGTGAGTGAACTTTTGATGTAATTAGATGTTGTTAGGATTTTTAATGTCTCATTAGTTATATCAGTTTCATTTTTTACTCTTGTGTACTGATTTTTATGTGAATAGAGAGTGTTCCTCTCTTTCTTGATTATGATGTGCAGAAAAAAGTTTTTTTTTTGTGATGAACAAATGGATGGATTATTTTGTTTTCACACCAAGTGAAATTTTGATGGAACGGTAAGTATTTTTTTTTATTTTTATTAGAGGTTTTGAGCTTGAATTGAAAAAAAATATAATTATTTTTTAGATGGAGTGTGAGCTTTGAAAATGTAATTATCTTTGATAAGAAGCCTAAATTTCCAAAATATTGTTCTTTCTAGCAAGGGACGATTTACTTTGATGTAGAATTTCGATCTATTCAGAATTAATTAAGTTTTAATTTTTTTTTTTTGTTGATTATTTTTTTTTACATGCATGTTAAGAAATTATAAATAAAAATGTGATTTTATTAATTCACTTCTTAAAAGAAATTTTTGGGGAATTTTATAAATAAGTATCTAGTAATAATTTAGAGAAGAATTAATTAAAAGGATAATAAAGAATAAATTTAATTAATATTAATTTTTTTAATATATTGATCATTTAATATGAGAGGGAGGAATTATATTTTCAAGAGTATTGGCTTTTAATATGTTTGGCAATTAGTTTGTGTTCTACATAGTTTTTCATTTATTGTATTTTTCCTAAGGAACTTAATTCTACTTGATTTCTCCAATGACACCATTTTTTTGTTTTCTTTTTCTTTTTTTCCTGGTATGTATTTTATATCTAAAACATAAGGGTAAAGTTGCATTCATTTTATTATTTTTAAACGTTACTTATGAAATTATACTAAATATATTATTGTTGTTCGTTTTCCTTTTTAATTTCTCCAACGACACCACTTTTTTGTTTTCTTTTTCTCTTTTTTCTTGGAATGTCTATCGAAAGGTAAAAATTTATATGCACCCAGTGTATACATCAAATTAATTTTCTTTACCATAGTTATGTAATTAAATTAAATAAAATACATATTGATTAATCATGGTTAAGTAACATGAACTTTAAATTCAAACAAATGGCATGCATGTATTGACTTGGTGTATACACCGGGTGCGTGTAAGTTTTAGCCCGATCGAAAAAGGTCTTTCTATCTCTAAATGGTAAGGGTAAAGCCGCATACTTTTTATTCTTTTCAAACATCACTTATAAAATCATACTGAATATGTTGTTACGTTGTTTCCTTGATTTATTTTGTGTTTTGTTTAGGTGCAAGAACTAAGGACAAGTAACCTTCTACAATAAATTAAATTATATAATATCCTCTTAAACAACTTCATCTTTTGAAAATAAAATATAACTTATATACATCGACAGTCGAACAATATACGATTGCTCAGAAACACAAGAAAAGAAAAAAGACACCACAATTTTCTGTCAATTTTTTTTCCTTTCAATTAATGGATGAACAAATAAACACAAATTAACAGGCTATGAATGATTTATATTGGCCATTTAAAGAGAGTGATATTTCGTTTGGTAGCTTATGGTGTTAAAAGGTCACAATCATATAACATATTTGATATTTTTTTCTCTATGGTTTGTAATTAATACTCTCTCCGTCTAAAAAAGAATGATCTACTTTCCTTTTTAATACGTTTAAAAAAGAATGACTCTTTCCCTTTTTGGCAATACTTTACTTTGAACTTTTCACATACCATGTTTAAAACCACAATATTAAAGGGCATTTTAGTACATTTGACATAACTTTAATTTAGGACCACAAGATTCAAAAGTCTTCTTTATTATCTTAAACTCCGTATTAAGTCAAACTAGGTCATTCTTTTTTAAACAGAGGGAGTAAAAGACTTGACAGATTAGCAAGTATATTATGATGTTAATATCAAATTACGGCATTAATTGATTCGATGATTTGTATGTGATGGTGATTATTATGTAATTAAGTATTAAAATAAGTTAATAGAATATTATAAAGTACATGTATTTATTTAATTAGAAGAAATGAAATGATCGGTTGTGCTTTACTGATTAGTCTCCATGAGAGATACCAATCAACTACCAACAATGGTGATCCTATTATCCTATTCTTGTAGTGGTGGTGGTGGGGTGGGGTGGAGGTGGGGGGACACATTTATATACGTGAACAATGTATAAATAAATATGTGATATCGATAGCATGTTGAATCTTTAAATGACACGGTTCACTCAATTCAACGTGATACTAAGTGTAACAAAGTCTTGAGTCAGGCCTAATTCTTTAATAATCACTTCAGTTCTTTTGTATTTCGGACGTCGACTCATCTTGCTTGAAAAGTCTTAAAAATGTAGCAAAAATGAAGATTTCATCTACAGTCCATTATGGAAAGAGCACATCATCTTGTGTCATGAAAACCACCTAGTACAACTTTGCTCAATTCGGAATGGAAGTTGATATAAAATTATGTTACAGTACATTGAAAGAAAGAGAGATTCAGCAATAAAAACATTAGAAGGAATGGTGCAAAATATTGACTACTAATTGAACAACAACTTTTAACAAAGGGCAGCCCGGTGCACTAAAGCTACCGCTATGCGCGGTGTCCGAGGAAGGGCCCCACCACAAGGGTGTATCGTACGCAGCCTTACCTTGCATTTCTGCCAGAGGCTATTTTCAAGACTTGAACCCGTGACCTCCTGGTCACATGGAAGAAACTTTACCAGTTGAACAACAACTTTTAACATTTTACACAAAGTATGTTGATCTTTAATAGCACAGCATTTGTGGTATATCAAGAACTTGGCTCAAAGACATTATCTATACGAAACTAAGCATAATTATATGCAGCATATCTAACAGAAATGATAACCTACTCACTAACTTTATCGTCTCAAATACGAGACCAATCATCTTTGCTATGATGAGAATATAAGAATATTCACACCAACAGCAACAACTAACGATGATATGTCTAGGAAGCAACACCAACGGCTAAACGACCCACTCTTGTACTATGGCTCAATTCCACACTTCTAACATCCTTTCTCGTTGCATAGTTTCTGTTCTTCGTGCAAGAACCTTTGCTTTGTCTTCAGCTTTAAAGTCCTTGTTCCTCCTGATAGAATCTGATGTTCTTGGTCTTGGATAATTCGCGACCTACCTTTTCTCTTGCTCTCTCTTTGGAGCTACTGTTCTATTTGATTGGGTTTGTTTGGACGCTTTACTTGTTGCAACTAAAGGCACGCTGCTGTCTGATAACTCTACTAAAGGATGAATAGTTACTTCTGAAACCTGTGGTGAATCAGCCACATTTAGATGTTCATTAGTGGAATATCTATTATAAACTTCTGCCCTCAAACGACGAACAGTGTTATCAGTTGCACTAGTAGCTCTAGCCCCTGCCGCAGTCGAAGGCCTGCTTTGTGATTTAGTTTTACTTGCTAGCTCCTGAAAAAGTAATCAAAAGAGCAAGTTATGTTACTAGGTCGTAGGTGTGAGAGGTAAAAATAATCACTTCAAAGGAGGATAAGGATGAAGACTGAGAGAGTACTAAATTTCAAATCAAGTTTTATTGGTTTTAATTTTTTGAAAGGTAAAATTTGCTTGTCCAAGAAAGGGGATTTGAGTCATAAAATGATAGGAGAGTGATTGCTTCTACCATAAACCAGTAAAAACAGCTTGTAAACAAATCTATAAACAAGCTTTACTTTTCATGTGAGAACAGTAGGCTAAGTGCACGGAGGATTTGATGTTACCTAGTTTCAACACAGAAAATAACAGTTTTTGCCCTCAGAACATCTAGAATTTCTCTCTTTCTGTCAATCCTTCATCTGCCTCTGACTGCAGCTCTTGGTCTTGCCTACTTCCAGCTCTGTCCATCCTTGTTTTTTTTCTGAGCGACGGCCAGGTTCACGGTAAAAGGCAGACATAGGAGTTGCTTTGAAATTGAGATTTCTCCTTAGCTGTTTGACCTCTGCTTCTTTATTTTCCTACACATAGCAGAAAGTAAACCAAAAAAATAGTCAGTATTTCTAGCTGCAAATAAAGTAATTGTCATCTAACTCTTGCCGATGACATGTTACACTCCCTCGGTTTCTATTTGTTTGTCTTAATTTCCTTGTTAGTTCGTTTCAAAAGGATTGACTCTTTCCCTTTTTGGCAACTCTGTAATTCCATGACTTTTAAAGAGCTAACATTTAACAATTAGCGGCCTATGATTCTCCGTATTAAATTGGACCTGTTTCCGTTAGTCACAAGAATCAGACCTTGGGTTTATTACATGTTTTCTCGCTTGGAGCTAATGTGTTTCTTCCTTTTTGGTATGCACTTTCTCCGCTAGCTTCATAAAGAACTGAAATCAATATCAAAGACTTCTTTTAGGTTTTATACGATGTTTGAACTTTATCGAGTAGATACAAGAAATTGGTCCTTGCTTCTTTCCTTTTCCTGACCCGCTCTTCTGTTTTGAAGCAGAAACTAGATCCATTCTGTTTCATGACTGGTTGACATGAATTTACACTTTCCTTATCCCTGTACAACAATAATATGTCTAAGATATACGTTTATGAACACAATATGTACTTAAAGCTCAAAATTTCTCCACGATATATACATGTTTACACTTTGATATAATATATGGCTAACTTTCTCTGTACAGGAAGCATGAGAAGCAACAACCTTTCTTGCTATTGGCTGTTCTTCAGTGCTACATCATTCAATAATAAATGAGGTTGTGAAAAATAGGATGAATCAGTGCTACCAAAATATCCCACATTTTCAACATGGTAAAGCAGCATACCTTTTATGTTGATTAAGTACATTAGCTTTTGAACCCAAAGAAACCTGTATAAAGCAAGTTATTTGTTACCATAAAATTTGATGATCAATTTAAGAATAACTGAAGAACAATCTAACTAAAAAGAAAGTTAAGTAATAGTTCAACAGCATTGAAGATTCTCTTATTCAATTTTCAGCTTTGAAAGGATGTTAGGAAGTTGAAGTTTAATGAAAATCAAAGTTCCCAACCATTCCATCTCAGATTACCAAATTAACTTTGAACAAACCTATTACCGGTGTACACCTTATCACCTAGACCGCAAGATTTAAACAACATAGGGCCCTAAGGAAGTATGTTGCATAACACGCATACCTAATGTCAATGAAATGAGCCCTAAAGGACGTCATAATAGGAAGACCAAGGTACAAGATGATCTATTCTGCCCTTTAGTGTCAATGTTTCCTTCGATCAAGGATTGCAAGATAGAACTCCACCATTCTCCCCTTTTTATTGGTTTTAATTTTTTGAAAGGTAAAATTGCTTGTCCAACAAAGGGGATTTGAGTCATAAAATGATAGGAGAGTGCTTGCTTCTACCATAAACCAGTAAAACAGCTTGTAAAAATATTTACAAACAAGCTTTACTTTCATGTGAAAACAGTAGGCTAAGTTCACGAATTTGATGTTACCTAGTTTCAACACAGGAAAATAGAAAATAACTAAAGAAATAGGAAGACACTTGTGAAAAGTGAAATTTGGCGATCTGAATGCTCATTATTTGAGACCTGTTATAATACCTTGGTTTTTTTTTAGCGGTGCTCAGGTTCACGATAGAATGTGGGCATGGGAGTTGCTTAGAAATTGAGATTTCTCCATAGCTGTTAGATCTCTGCTTCTTTATTTTCCTGTACATAGCACAATGTAAATCAAACGAACAGTCAGCATTTCTTTTCCTGCACATAGCACAAAGTAAATCAAACGAACAGCCAAC
This sequence comes from Capsicum baccatum var. pendulum, assembly GCA_030864225.1. Lineage (NCBI taxonomy): Eukaryota > Viridiplantae > Streptophyta > Magnoliopsida > Solanales > Solanaceae > Capsicum > Capsicum baccatum. The sequence goes on from CM061557.1 coordinate 12,701,713, forward strand.
ATGAAGTAAATCAAACAAACAGTCAGTCAGCATTTCTAGCTTCTGATAAAATAATTGTCATCTAACTCTTGCCAATGATATTTTACACACCCTTAGTTTCAATTTGTTTGTCCCACTTTCCTTGTTAATCCGTTTCAAAAAGATTGCATCTTCCCTTTTTGGAAACTCCTTAATTCCAAATTTCCACATGACACAATTAAGACCACACGATATATCACATGAATTTAAAAAGCTAACACTCAACAATTAGCAGCCTATGATTCTCTATATTAATTTGGAAATATTTACGTTAGTCACAATAAATAGACCCCGGGTTTATTACCTGGATTCTTGCTTGGAGCTGACGTATTTCTTCCTCTTTGGCATGCATTTTCTCCTCAATCTTCATAAAGAACTTAAATCAATATCAAAAACTTCTTTTAGGTTTTATACGACGTTTTATAAGACACAAGAAATTGGTCCTTGCCTCTTTCCTTTTCCTGGCCCCCTCTTCAGTTTTGAAACAGAAAGTAGATCCATTCTGTTTCACGCCTGGTTGACATGAATTTACACTCTCCTTATCCCTGTACAACAAAAATATGTCTAAGATATATGTTTATGAACACAATATGGAGTTAAAGCTCAAAATTTCTCCACGATATATACCTGTTTACACTTTGATACAATATATGGCTAACTTTCTCTGTACAGGAAGCACGAGAAGCAACAACCTTTCTTGCTATTGGTTGTTCTTCAGTGCTACATCATTCAATAATAAATGAGTTTGAGAAAAATAGGATGAATCAGTGCTACCAAAATATCCCATATTTTCAACATGGTAAAGCAGCATACCTTTTATGTTGATTAAGTACATTAGCTTTTGAACCCGAAGAAACCTGTATAAAGCAAGTTATCTATTACCGTAAAATTCGATGATCAATTTAAGAATAACCGAATAACAACCTAACTAAAAAGAAAGTTAAGTAATAGTTCAACAGAATTGAAATAGAAAGTTTACTCATATACATTGAAATATTAAGATAACACTAAGCCTAAACCTGATACAAAACTTTGGATCATTAAAAGCTGAATTTCTAGCACTGAGATTTAATTTTGCTTCTGCTTCCAGACATTCAGGAACACTCTGAAGAACATCGGAACTATTGCTATCTTGTTCAATTTGGGGTCCAGAATGGCAACATATACTATCTTCTCGGCCACATTCTGTGACTTTAATGTCTCCGTTGCTTGATCCTTCTCCCCCACATTTTGTGACTTTGATGTCTCCGTTGTTTGATCCATCAAAACTCTCCTCAAAGTGTGCTAAATCACTAACCTCATTCACTCGCTCAGAATCTCGATCATAGCATGTATTCTCGTCTTGATACTTTCCATTCTTTGATAAATAGGTTGAGCTATCATAATTTTCATCAAAGCGTGCAAAATGGCCAACTTCATTAACATGCTCAAAGCGCCCCGCATAACCTTCATTTTCACTAGCCTGATACTTTTCATTCTCCAGTAAAGTGGTTGCTCTGTCATTTTCACTAGCATGTTAATGATGTTGGACATTTTGCACGCTTTGATAAAAATTATGATAGCTCAACCCATTTATCGAAGAATGGAAAGTATCAAGCCGAGAATACATGCTATGATGGAGATTTTGAGCGAGTGAATGAGGTTGGTGATTTTGCATGCTTTGAGGAGAGTTTTGATGGTTCAAACAACGAAGACATCAAAGTCACAGAATGTGGGGGAGAAAGATCAAGCAACGAAGACATTGAAGTCACAGAATGTGGCGGAGAAGATAGTATAAGTTACCATTCTGGACCCCTGAATAAGATACCAATAGTTTTGATGTTTTTCAAAGTGTTCCTGAACGTATGGAAGCTGAAGTAAAATTTAATCTCAATGCTGAAAATTCATCTTTTAATGATCCAGAGGTTTGTACCAGGTTTAGGCTTAGTGTTATCTTCAAATTTCAATGCAAATGAGTAAACTTGTTATTTCAATTCTGTTGAACTATTACTTAACTTTCTTTTTAGTTAGATTGTTCTTCAGTTATTCTTAAATTGATCATCGAATTTTACGGTAATAGATAACTTGCTTTATACAGGTTTCTTCGGGTTCAAAAGCTAATGTACTTAATCAACATAAAAGGTATACTGCTTTACCATATTGAAAATGTCGGATATTTTGGTAGCACTGATTCATCTTATTTTTCTCAACCTCATTTATTATTGAATGATGTAGCACTGAAAAATAGCCAATAGCAAGAAAGGTTGTCGCTTCTCGTGTTTCCTGTACAGAGAAAGTTAGTCATAGATTATATCAAAGTGTAAACAGGTATATATCGTGGAGAAATTTTGAGCTTTAACTACATATTGTGTTCATAAACATATATCTTAGACATATTATTGTTGTACAGGGATAAGGAGAGTGTAAATTCATGTCAACCAAGCGTGAAACAGAATAAATCTAGTTTCTGTTTCAAAATTGAAGAGCGGGCCAGGAAAAGGAAAGAGGCAAGAACCAATTTCTTGTGTCTTATAAAACGTCGTATAAAACCTAAAAGAAGTTTTTGATATTGATTTCAGTTCTTTATGAAGATTGAGGAGAAAGTGCATGCCAAAGAGGAACAAACACGTCAGCTCCAAGCAAGAACCCAGGTAATAAACCCGGGGTCTGATTGTTGTGACTAACGAAAACAGGTCCAAATTAATATGGAGAATCATAGGATGCTAATTGTTGAGTGTTAGCTCTTTAAATTCATGTGATATATCGCGTGGTCTTAATTGTGTCATGTGGAAATTTGGAGTGGCTACTCTGTCATGATTTTCGACAAAGCATGCAGAATGGCCAATCTCATTAACATGCTCAAAGTCTCCCTCATAATCTATATTCTCAGATCCATTATTACTAGCTTGAGAATCAGCCCCATCCTGACAGTCGGATGAACTCTGGCTTAGAGGTGCCCTTCTTCTAAAAAAAACTCCTCAAAATATGTTTTTTTCTCAGTTACAGAACCTGGCTTGAAGTATTTCTCAACCTCTTCAAGATACCTGTTGTGTGTGAAAGAAGACCTCCTCTCCCAACATAAAGCTTCATTCTCAAATCTACCGAATGAGATAGATCCAGATTGCCACAAATCTGCCTGTCAATTTTGGTAAGTAAATAAAGATCAGGTAGAAAGTAAAAGAGCCACATAGATTTAGTTCTCATGGAAAATCTTCATTCCCCCCTAATGGTCTAATTAGTAATGTCTCAAGTAGTGTATCCTAACATGCTTAAATAGACATTCTTATGAGATAATGGAACTCTCAAAATCTTTTCCACTAAAAGTTCAGCGTAACAAATCCTCAATCAATGAGCAAGTATGTTTCCTAGAAAGTACCAAAGGCAAGATTTGAAGTAACACACGAAGAAGTTGAAAGGGGTTCAACATCCCAATTAACTAAAGCATAAGAACAACAAATTTTTCTAATAAATCCAGCAGCAACATAAAAGAGAACAATACAATTGAGAACAAAAAATTAACCATAGAAATGCATTTGAAAATAACAGTAACAAAGAGTAAGATCCAATAGAAGCTTCGCCTGGAAACTAAGCCTAAATGGTTCTTCAAGATCACCTGCCATTTCAAAACTGATCCTTCTTTAAAGCACCTTCCTGCATTTTCCAAAAACAAAATCTTACAACTCTGGCAAAAACAAAACAACAAAAAACCAAACACCCCATCACTTAAAAATACAATCTTTTCACTAAACATCATCAAAATGGACCAAAATGAAATCCTGCAGATACCAAAATCTTAAAAATCTAGAAAAAAAAGGCACCACAAAAAAAATTAAAAAAGAAAAATCAAACACCCCATTACTTGAGAATAGTCTTTCACTATTCCTTACATAAACATCATTAAAATGGATCAAAGAAACGGAATTATACAAAGAGAAAAGAGCAAGAAAATCTCAAAATTCTGAAAAATGCATCACAAAATAAAAAATCAAGACTCCATCACTTAAATATTGAATCTTTTCAGTATTCCATACATAAACATAATCAAAATGAACTAAAAATGAAATTTTACAGATAACAAAATCCCAAAATTCTGAAATATGCATCACAAAATAATTAACACCCCATCACTTAAAAATTGAATCTTTTCACTATTTCATGCATAAACGTCATCAAAATGGACCAAAAATGAAATTTAACAGATAAAAAGGACAAGAAAATTACATTTTTTAAAGGAGGAAACTGATAGAATCTTAAAAAGGGGTTGTAAAAGAAGCAAAATTGAGACAAAGAAACTTGTTTAGAGTAGAGAAGATTCACTACTGTGCTTAGAAGAAGGGAGTTATTTTTAGTGACAAGGACAACGGAGGGAAAACGAATGCTGGAATTTTGTCATATTTGATTTTGTATTTATAGTTAAAAAAAAATATAATTTGTATTTATAGATGGAAATGATTAGTTTTGGTTTAAATAATTAAGTAGATCTTAAACCAAAATAAATCACATCTACATCCTTCTTCTAGTTTGGTAATATTGTAAGAAAGGATCAATTGGTTTGTAAATCAGATCTATCTCCCTTTTATTTCGTTCCAGCTTGATTTGATTGTAAATTTTAAATTGTAGTCTAATTGGATTTTGTATTTATGGAAATGATTAGTTTTGGTTTAAATAATTAAGTAGATCTTAAATCAAAATAAACTGCATCTACATCCTTCTTCTAGTTTGGTAATATTGTAAGAAATGACCAATTGGTTTGTAAAGCAGACCTATCTCCCTTTTATTTCGCTCCTGCTTGATTGTAGATTTTAAAATTTAAATTTTTAAGATTTAAGATTGTAGTCTAATTGGATTTTGTATTTATGGAAATGATTAGTTTTGGTTTAAATAATTAAGTAGATCTTAAACTAAAATAAACTGCATCTACATACTAATGTCATACAATAATCTCCTTTCTTTTTATTGTCTAAACTTACCATTTAAAAATCGCTTCATTTGAATTAATAAGATCATAGTAGATTGTACAAAATCAGTTAATAAATGATATATATTTCCATTAAATAAATAAAGTACGATATAATTGTAATAAGACTACACAATCAACTAATTAATTTCACTTAATTAGATTAAATTTTATGATCATAATATATAGACTAAAGTTCCTTAAATTTAATGTTGTAAATTTCAAAATATATTTATGGCTAAAGTAGTAGTCAATGTTCGTTGTTTTTTTAATCAATATATGTATATCAATTACGGAACTTTGCATATATTCTTTATTAAAATAATTGTCAATATTAACTGATTTCAAACTCAATTTAATCTAATTAATTTGATAACAATAAAATTATTATTAATATTATATATTTATTTACCATAAATCTGTCCTAATTTTATAGCTTGATTATATTTAGTTAATCTACAATTACATAAAGGGCTCAAATACAAAAACAATTGATATTAATCACCTTTATAATTTCAAAAATTTAATCCCATGAATTTCTCATATTCTTATGGTTTGATTATATCAAATTGATATTAATTACCTTTATAATTTTGGGAAGAATTTTTAAAAGTTAAGGATTAGTTTTTTCCTAATTGCTGATTTATTTCTCAAAAATTTCTTATAAATTTATAATTTGATTGTAGTTAATTGATTATTTAATTATCTTTATAATTTGCTAAAAACTCAAATAAGGTAACAATTATTTTTTTTCTCAATTACAGATTTTCTTATATTCAATCTTTTATTATTTTACTAAAATAGTTCAAATTTAATTGTTTTGAGGCATGACATCTTTTTGTCTATAAATCTTTTTTAATACATAAGAAATGCTTAATTCATACAATAATCTCCTTTATTTTTATAATCCAAACTTACCATTTAAAAATCATTTCATTTGAATTAATAAGATCATAGTAGATTGCACAAAATCAATCAATTAATTATATGTATTTTTATTAAATAAATGATGTACGAAATTGTTGTAATAAAACTATACAATTAACTAATTAATTTCAATTAATTAGAATCAATTTTATGATCATAATATATAGACACAAGTTCTTTAAATTTAATGTTGTAAATTTTAAAATATATTTATGTCTAAAGTAGAAGTGAGTGTTCGATGTTTTTGTAACCAATATATGTATATCAAATACGAAACTTTGAATATATTTTTTATTAAAATAATTGTCAATATTAACTGATTTCAAACTCAATTTAATCTAATTAATTTTATAACAATAAAATTATTATTAATATTATATATTTATTTACCATAAATCTGTCCTAATTTTATAGCTTGATTATATTTAGTTAATCTACAATTATATAAAGGGCTCAAATACAAAAACAATTGATATTAATTACCTTTATAATTTCGGCAATTCAATCCCATGAATTTCTCATGTTTTTTATAGATTGATTATATTAAATTGATATCAATTACCTTTTTAATTTTTGGAAGAATTATAAAAAGGTAACGATAATTTTTTTTTTCCTAATTACTAATTTATTTCTCAAAAAATTCTTATAAATTCATAATTTGATTATAGTCAATTGATTATTTAATTATCTTTCTAATTTGCTAAAAGCTCAAATAAGGTAACAATTATTTTTTTCTAAATTATGGATTTTCTTATATTCAGTCTTTTATTGTTTTACTAGAATAGTTCAAATTTAATTGTTTTGAGGGATGACAACTTTTTGTCTCTAAATCTTTTTTAATACATAAGAAATGCTAAAGGCATACAATAATCTCCTTTCTTTTTATAATCCAAACTTATCATTTACTAATTATTTCATTTGAATTAATAAGATCATAGTAGCTTGCACAAAATTAATTAATTAATTATATATATTTTTATATAAAAAATGATGTACGACATAATTGTAATAAAATTACACAATCAACTAATTAATTTCAATTAATTAGAATCAATTTTATGATCATAATATATAGACTCAAGTTCCTTAAATTTAATGTTGTAAATTTTAAAATATATTTATGGCTAAAGTAGTAGTCAGTATTCGTTGTTTTTTTACCAATATATGGATATCAATTGAGAAACTTTGCATATATTTTTTATTAAAATAATTGTCAATATTAACTGATTTCTATCTCAATTTGATCTAATTAATTTTATAACAATAAAATTATTATTAATATTATATATTTATTTACCATAAATCTATCCTAATTTTATAGCTTGATTATATTTAATTAATCTACAATTACATAAAGGACTCAAATATGGAAACAATTGATATTTATTACTTTTATAATTTCAAAAATTTAATCCCATGAATTTCACATATTCTTATAGTTTGGTTATATCAAATTTATATTAATTACCTTTATAATTTTGGGAAGAATTTTAAAAAGGTAACAATTATTTCTTTTCCTAATTACTGATTTATTTCTCAAAAATTTCTTATCAATTTACAATTTGATTGTTTAATTATCTTTACAATTTGCTAAAAACTAAAATAAGGTGACAATTATTTCTTTTCTTAATTACGGATTTTCTTGTATTCAATCTTTCATTGTTTCACTAAAATAGTTCAAATTTAATTGTTTTGAGGGATGACATTTTTTTGTCTATAAATATTTTTTAATACATAACAAATGCTAAAGTCATACAATAATCACCTTTATTTTTATAATTCAAACTTATCATATAAAAATCATTTCATTTGAATTAGTAAAATCATAGTAGATTGCACAAAATCAATCAATTAACTATATGTATTTTTATTAAATAAATAATGAACGAAATTGTTGTAATAAAACTATACAATCAACTAATTAATTTCAATTAATTAGAATCAATTTTATGATCATAATATATAGACTCAAATTCCTTAAATTTAATGTTGTATGTAAATTTTAAAATATATTTATAGCTAAAGTAGTAGTCAACGTTCATTGGTTTTTTACCAATATATGCATGTCAATTACGAATCATTACATATATTTTTTTATTAAAGTAATTGTCAATATTAACTAATTTTTTGTTCAATTTAATCTAATTAATTTGATAGCAATAAAATTATTATTAATATTATATAATTATTTACCATAAATCTGTCCTAATTTTATAGCTTGATTATATTTAATTAATCTATAATTATATAAAGGGATCAAATACAAAAGTAATTGATATTAATTACCTTTATAATTTCTAAAATTCAATCCCATGAATTTCTCATCTTTTCATAGATTGATTACATTAAATTGATATCAATTACCTTTTTAATTTTGGAAAGAATTTTAAAAAGGTAACAATTATTTATTTTCCTAATTACTAATTTATTTTTCAAATATTTCTTATAAATTTATAATTTAATTATAGTCAATTGATTATTATTATCTTTATAATTTTCTAAAAACTCAAATAAGGTAACAATTATGTTTGTCCTAATTACGGATTTTCTTATATGTATTATTCATTTATTTGTTTACAAAAATAGGTCAAACTTAATTATTTTGAGGGATGACACCTTTTTTTTAATATTTTTTATTCAGAATGATTACAATATTTTCTATATAAATTGATCAGTTACTATTTATTAATTGGTTATTCTCTTAAATAATTTTTTCTTGTAATATTTCTTTTAGTCAATTGTAATGAAATCATTCATATTTATTTTATTATAATACTATTATTAAAAACATATGAAATGTAATTTATTAAATATGAAATATGAAATAATATTAAATATTTAAATAATCAACAAAATAGTTTTTTGTTATGAAATGATGGTTTTTTGTTGTAAAAATTCAAATAGGTAGTTCTCAATATGACACTTGTCTTAATTTTATATACATGAACGACGAATAAATAAATATGTTATATCGATAGTGTGTTTGAACCTTTAAATGAGACGGTTCACTCAATTCAACGTGATACTGAGTGTAACAAAGTCTTAAATAAGATAGTCGCTCATCAATCAACATTTATCGCTTGGAAAAGAAGCACACTCATATATTAGAAGGGATATTTTACATATACAACAACAGTAATATACTCAGTATATTATCATGAGTGGGATCCAGAAAACATAGAGTGTACGCAAATTTTATCCCTACCTTAGGAGAGATAGAGAGTCTGTCTGTGATAGACCCTCAATTCAAGAAAACAATTTAAAATAAATAAATATTCTATTCTCTAATAGTTTAAACTTTAATCTGATGAGATAGTACACATATTTCAACACAAACACATCACAAGATCTCGGTCGGTCTAGAAAGATATCCCTTCAACATAAGTCAACAAAAATATTTCTGACTTTTACTATTCTTATATATATATGTGTGCGCGCGCGCGTTACCAAGTGCATAACTTCTAACATTTTTCTGGCTTTAGCCTTAAAACTGGTTGTCTAGACAATAATGATATATATATATCCTTACTCCTCAGTAGCTCATATGAATCTAGTGACTATTGATATGTTTAGTCGGGCGGTGGCCATTAGGTCACCTATTTTGAGTTATGGACACACAAGGCCAAAACATGTGTGTCGGGCGCGCGACTCATCAACCTACTAGCAATGGAGGATAAAGCATAGCACATCGCAATAAAAGCTTGATTCGAGGCATCAGCAAAACACTGTCGTCTGTTCCAAAAACAAAATCCCCTTAGCACCCCAGGACGGGAGTGAGGGATGGCCCTATGCGCAGGCAACAACAACACCGACTCTACAAAGTCAGAATCAAATCTTTCTGTTGGCTTTCCCAATTCATTTGTGAATAATAATTCAAGGGCGTGAAAGCGAGTACTTATAGCTGCTTCACCAATTCTTATTATGGCAGCTATGTTTTCGTGGCGAAAATAAACAAAAAATGAGATTGAGCATGCTATTTTCAAATCGATTGATAGATAGCCTAATCTGTTCTGATAGATCGAAAGAGATAGAGAGGGAATCTCTCAAGAATAAGGGGAAATCTTAGATTTCTATCTATTGATGAGACAACTATCTATTCTTGATCCATCAATCTTTAAAACATTTGATCAAGAGAGATTTCAGAACTAAAACATTAGCAGGAATGGTGCAAAATATTGACTACTAATTAAACAACAACTTTAACATTTTACAAAGTATGTTGATCTTTAATAGCACAACATTTATGGTATATATCAAGAACTTGGCTTAAGGACATTATCTATCTAAAACTAGAGATAATTATATGCAGTATATCTAACAGAAATGCTAACCTACTCACTAAGTAAATCATCTCAAATACGAGACCAATCATCTTTGCTATGCTGAGAATATAACAAGATTCACACCAACAAAAATAACTAAACAGCATGACGGTGTTTAGGAAGCAACACCAACAGCTAAACGACCCAATCTTGTACTTTGGTCTCAAGTCCACACTTCTAACATCCTTCTCATTGCATTGTTTCCTGTTCTTCATGCAACAACCTTTGTTTTGTCTTCAGCTTTAAAGTCCTTGTTCCTTTTGATACAATCTGATGTTCTTGGTCTTGGAGAATTTGTGACCAGCCTTTTCTCTTGCGCCCTCTTTGGAGCTACTGTTCGATTTGATTGGGTTTGCTCGGATGTTTTGCTTGTTGGAGATAAAGACGGCATGCTGCTCTCTGATAACTCTGCTGAAGGATGAACGGTTGCTTCTAAAACCTATGGTGAATCGTCCATATTTAGACGTTTATTAGTGGAACATCTGTTATAAACTTCTGCCCTTGAACAACGAACAGTGTTCTCTGTTGCACTAGTAGCTCTAGCCCCTGCAGTCGAAGGCCTTCTTTGTGATTTACTGGATTTAGTTTTACTTGCTAACTCTTGAAAAAGTAATCAAAGAGCAAGTTATATTAATAGGTCGTTGGAGCAAGAGGGGAAAATAATCACTTCAAGGGAGGATAAGGATGAAGACTAAGAGAGTTTTTAAGTAAATGGCTCGTCAGATAATTAGTATCACGGTTTTTTTTCCTGCAGTAGGATCACAAGATTTATGTAATTGGATAACTAAAGATGGAAGATTATCAATACTAACTGCTATGACATCAATGAAAAAAGATTGTCATCCACATCGCTGGCTTCTCATATTACTCGCGTCGACAAGAAAGGGTAATATCACTATGCATTCAGATTTCAGCTTCTAAAGGATGTTTGGGGATTTGAAGTTTAATGAGCATCAAAGTTCCCAACCATTCCATTCTAGATAATCAAATAAACTTTGATCAAACCTATTCCAGTGTATACCTTTATCACCTAGACCAATGAGATGAAACTAAAAACGGCCCCAAGGAAGTATGTTGCATAACACCCATAACTAATATCATTGAATGGGGCCTTAAAGGATATCATAATAGGAGGACCAATGTACAAGATTGTCTATTCTGTCCTTTAGTGTCAATGTTTCCCTTGATCAAGGATAGCGAGATAGAACTTCTCTATTCTGTATTGTTTTTTATTGGTTTAAATTTTTAGGAAGGTGAAATCGCTTGTCCAAGAAAGGGGATTTGAGTCATAAAATGATAGAAGAGTGTTTCTACCATAAACCAGTACATAAAACAGCTTGCAAACGTATCTACAAACAAGCTTTACTTTCATGCGAGAACAGTAAGCTAAGTTCACAGATTAGATGTTACCCAATTTCAACACAGGAAAACAGAAAATAACAGAAGAAACAGGAAGACACTTGTGAAAGGTGAAATTTGACGATCCTCATTATTTGAGACCTGTTATAATACCTTGTTTTTTTCTGAGCGGCGAACAGGTTCACGGTAGAATCTAAGTTTCACAACTCGAAAGGAGGCCCTGGCCGTGACAAGCATTCCCAAACCCTAAGGCCCAAAACGCCCTCTGTCTATCTGTTAATCATGCACATAATTCATATGATCAAAGTAATACGAAATAAACACAATAATACGGAAACATGGTCAATAATTTAAAAAAGTTAAAGGCCTAAAAACATGTCCAATAATATTTAATAAACATCTGCAACAGTCTGCGAAATCTCTACTGACATATTATCTGAATAACTGGGACAAGGCCCCCAACAGACCAAATGCCATACTGAAATAAATACCTAAATGACTAGGCCTTCCGAAGCAAAGAAGGCTCACCAACTGAACTCAGAGACAACCCTGTCTTTAGACTCTACTGAGGATCTGGACCCCTAGACTGTGCCTCAGTACCTGGGAGAAAGGAGGGATATATATATAATACGTGAGAGCAAATGTTCATCAAACATTATGCATAAAACAGTTTCTAAAAAACACATGGGCACCTTCTGAAAATATGTAACCTGTCTGTAAATCTCAAATTCTAATCTGTGTATTACTTCTGAGTTAGGTGGTATCCCCTACAAGTCTGATATTCCACGGGCAATATGGAATCTACCATTGACTCGGCGGAGAAGCCTCCAACCCGAGTATGCCGCAAGGGTTGGAGTTCATGAATCTGATATGCCACACGACACTTAAGTCAGCATATAATAATATACCCGGGTCGGCAAACCACGATTTTAGGCAATAAGTTGCTTGAACTCAAACCCTCTTCAGGGAACCACCTAACATCTCTGTATGCCCATTTTTAACCTTTTCTGTACATGCAACATTCTGAATATCTAAAATCATGATAGTCTGAAATGTTTATTAGTCTGAGTCTGATATGGCATTGGTCTGAACTGGTATCATCATACCAGGACTTGCAAGTCATGATTTCTGAGCCATAATACATTAAGGTAAATCTTTCATTTAAAGCATAATTTAGACCACCAAAAATATGCAACTGATACAGAAGATTTCGTGTTTCAAAACTCAAGTCAAAATCATGCAAAAACTTCATTAACATATGGTGGTCTAGTGCCTTTAGGAAATCCATGCACTCTTTCATTACATGCATTATGAACATTAAACATTCATGCTAGATTCCCTCTTTAGTAATTTAAAACCACCTTAAAATCATAACAAGAGTTCAATCATTTCATATAGTGCTTTTCAGGGATGCATTGCAAAACAATTCATATACTATGAAAAATCTAAAAAATTCACTAAAGAGGGAATTCACCAAAAATCATGCTCTCAACGAGAATTCATTCTTAAATACATAGTTTCATACATTCATATTCTCAAATCACTTTAGGGAAGGTCAAAAGACCAAAACAATGATGTTAAAATATTTAATACATGAATATATACATAGATTCAAAAACCTCATTCTAAAACATGATTTTTCTATGCCCATGAGAATTTAGGAAAACCCCGCGTACCTCTATTTAAGAAATTGAGGGATGATCCTTGAAGCCTATGATGTGGGATTCCAGATCTCTAATTATCTTCCAAAAACCACGGTTGAATCGTCATCAGTTAAAAATGCCTCTTTGATTGTTTGATGGTCCCACACAGCAGGAACTAAAATATTTTTATCAGGTTTTTCCTTTCTCTTGAAACACATTTCAATACTCTCACAGCAAATTAACACTTCTTCGATGGTAGGAGTCAATTCCATATCCTCAAAGCGAAACACCATATTCTGATTATCCCAAAATTCATAAGCACGTGGATTTTTTCAGGCCAAGCGTCCATTTCGATCAACGAAGGCAGGTGCCCGATGTATGTCCTAACAATTTTTCTCTCATTTGGAACTATGTAATCCCACCATAATTTCAGGTAATCGTTAGGTTTGGTAACCATCTTGAACTTTTCACGAAAATGATATTGAGCCATATATACATAAAAGAAGACAAAGATAAGCCTTTCCCCGACCCCAAAGGGTAATGGATTGAATTTAGACAAGCATATATTTCTCCATCACATAAGTATGATCCGTCTGTGATTGACTCGGGGTCAATAGACGTAGGGAAAGTTTTCTAATGGGCCCAATACCCCGCTCGAGTATTGGGTCATCCTAGTCTCATGCCTAAAATAAGGTTTTGATTTCGTTCTATCCTCGGTGTCTAGAGTGGGTTTGAACACTGGTTCTCAAGCTGACAACTTGAGTTTGAAAATACAAACAGCCATCAGACAACTCACGTGCTAATAAACTATTTGTATTTCCAACACATTTTTGGAATTGATCAATAGGGGCCGGGATACCCACGAAACCCTAAAACAGTTTAAATAATGTAGGAATATACCATGTGATGCAATAATTAAACTCTACAGAATCGAAACACATGAACACATAAACAGTTAATCAAAAGACAAAATCAAACATTTGGTTAAAACCTAATTAGATGTCCCCAGCAGAGTCGCCATTTCTACTTTGCGGAGAAATTTTGACTTTTTGAGAGAGTCACCACATAATTTTGAAAAGGAATTAATAAACCTTTAGAGAGTTACTTAAAACGATTCAAAACAGGAAAATCGATTTAAGTTAGAGATTCCGAGTAAGTCGTTCCTATTAACATTTTAGGAAGGTGTTAGGCACCTAAAACTCCCGCTAACTTTGCGGTTATCCGGCCTGTTTGAAAGCATCTTTTGACTAATTTCAGAAAAGATTGATTTTTAAAAAGAACTCGATTTTAGAAATGTTTTGAAATCCATGCAAAACTAGTTTTTAAGCGAATTGACTAAGGGATTAACTAGGTTCGCAACAAACATGTAAACAAGTAAGGAAAAGAGAAAGAGGAAAGGGGAGAAATAGTGGTTTAGGCTTTTAAGCCCAAACCATCGACCCTGTCCTAATCTAGTTTTCGAACTTTTGGCTCGAATCCCGCTCTACCTGTATTAAGTACAATTTTGGCTTCGCGGCCCAAATGAATGAATGAAGAAATGAAGAAATAAATAATAATGAAGAGACGACATCAAATGAATAAATGCAAATAATAAAAAAATCCAAGATCCTTTGCTGCTTCAAGGACGAGATTTTGGCCCATTCATGTCTTACGACTCCTTGTATCCATATACTATGTGATCAATTTTCACGTCTTCTAAAGGGTGGGCCTCAGTGGCCCGTAGTGTAATACAATAATAAAGAGCCCAATTGGACTCCCGAGCAAGTTCATGCTAAAAAAATGTGCAAAGGATTAGTATATGTAAGTGTATACAGGCGAGAACATCAAACAAAAAAATGATAAACTTGTAAGCCGAAAGAATTTCCTATCATAAGAACCAACGTCTTGCTCAAACATGCAATGAATTAACTTAATATTTTATAGAGCTAAAACTATGGATCCTAATCATAACAAATAACGTTCAAACTACTCAATACGACAGGCAAAAGGACTTTAATATTTGAGCTATGAATTGACGCAACGACATAGGAATTAACAATTTGAACTATATAACCAACATGGAACTAGAAAGTTAAGTCTGAACTGGGATAGAGTTTACCTAAGAAAAACAAAAATCTAATGATAGTAAACAAGTCTTTAAAAAACATCAAAGTGAAGGCAATTAGGACAATGATAATAACAGGCCAGATGATAGTTAACAAAGAACCAATGAAGCATTCATTCTATCTATTAGCTAGAACAACAGGATAAAAACAATCATGACAATGACAGATAATTTATAGACATGGATTTCTTATGAATTAGTTCAGCCCCTTCCCCCTTACTTTAGAATGGCTTCGTATCATAAAAATGACTGACCTGTTGCTTTTATGCACTAAAAAGTTCAAATACCAGATATCTATTTATTAGTTCTAGTATACCACCACACCAAATATTGACTCTAGCCAAATAATCTTCGATTTAAAAATGAGGATCTAGTTCCATCAAGGTCATGGGAGGTACCAACATATGTGGGTTGAGTATTTATAATCAGAATACGTTGGTATACAACTGAAACTAAATAAGAATAAACGAAATAATTCAGAGAACTTTTTTAAGGCTTTAACATAGTAAAACGACTACCGATTGAGTCAACATTATTATGCAAAACTTTTCCCCTCTCGCTAGACAAAACTGAAACCAAAAAAAAGATTAAGCGTCCTTAATGAACTTAATTACTAATTTTTGCTACTGCACATCAAAAGACTCCCTAAATTATACCCGATGCCATATAACGCTTCAGGAAAGATAAGGAGCACCTACTACGTACCTCCAAAGTCATGAATACAATCTAAATGACTAAATTTTCAGCAATCAGATCAACAGGCTCAGTTTTTCCTTGAAAATATCATAGTATGACTAGCATGGAAACTAACCTTGCAGTGATTCCTAAGGCAGAAACGAAACTACGGATCTTTACTAAACAGATTCAACTACAAAAAAAGGTAAACAAAACTTCACAAATATACTGACAACGAGGTTAACAACGTGCCAACAACAATAATACAAAGGGGAGAGTTCGAAGTAGTGACGATGAAAATTTCAGAATCCATACAGAGCATACATGATAGCATGAATTTTGATTCAGTGAGAGAAACACAAACACATTTATCATCTACTAATTCCTATGATCGTTAAAGTCATCTACAGCTATTCTCATCGAACAACGTCACAATCATAACATTACAGAGGAGGAGATAAAGAAAAGAAGTAGGAATAGTAACAGGAATTAAAATTGGAGAGTCATTCACCTATTCCGGAGCAGCAAACGGGACGAACGATCTATCAGTGAAGTTGTCACTATTGGGAGTCGATATTGTCGATTCGGGAACTTCCTAAATGATCGACCAAACTTCTAAAAGGAAACAAAAGAGAGAGGATATTCTACAAAAAAGGAGATAGCTTTTATCTTCTTGGAACCCTAACACATTGATATCTTCATCTCTCGCTCAAAAGATTCAATCACCATTAAGGATTCCACAGAAACAGAAAAAATAAGAATCCTAAAACTATGGGTTTCCCTTTTTCTAAGAAACCTTCGAAACCTCAAAGTTTTCACCTTAGAATTTCTCCCCCCTTCTCCGACCTAAAAAAAAAACAAACCCTAAAAATGTTACAGAGAAAAAACCTTCCTTTTCTGAACCTCAGATCTCCAACCCTAGAAAGAACTCTCTCCCCCCTCAGCCACCTAAAACAGCCTTTTATATATGTGTATATATCTTCTATAGACGTATATCTTTAACGTATACAAGTGTATATGTTCTATAAATTAGTATGTAACTATATATATATATATATATATATATATATATATATATATATATATATATATATATATATATATATATATTGTTGTATATATATGTATATAGTAGTATATATTTTATTTAAAGCAGTACATATATATTGAATGGTGCATATATATGTGTATATATCTTCTAAAGAAGTATATATTTAACGTATACAAGCGTATATGTTTTATAAATTAGTATGTAGGTGTGTATATATATATATGTATGTATATATATATATATATATATATATATATATATTGTAGTATATACTTTATTTAAAGTAGTACATATATATTAAATGGTGCGTATATATGTGTATATATCTTCTATAGACGTATATCTTTAACGTATACAAGTGTATATGTTTTATAAATTAGTATGTAATTATATATATATACATATTGTTGTGTGTGTATATATATATATATATATGTATGTATATTGTAGTATATTGTAGTATATATTTTATTTAAGGTAGTAAATATATATTGAATGGTGCATATATATGTGTATATATCTTCTAAAGTAGTATATATTTAACGTATACATGTGTATATGCTTTATAAATTAGCATATAACTATGTACATATATATATATATATATATATATATATATATATATATATATATATATATATATATATATTGTAGTATATATTTTATTTAAAGTAGACAAGTAGTACATAAATATTCAATGGTGCGTATATATGTGTATATATCTTCTATAAGCATATATATTTAACGTATAAATGTGTATATGTTTTATAAATTAGTATATAAATATATATATATATATATATATGTATATATATATATATTATACTATTATAGTATATGTTTTATTTAAAGTAGTACGTATAGTCATATATAATTATATATTGAATGGTACGTATGTATGTGTAATTGTTTATATATTTTCTTAAAAATATATATTGTATATTGGAGTGTATACAATTGTAGTGTATATAGTTTATATTGGATTTTTTATTTTTTTTAAATGGGTTTGACCGGTTTTTAACCGGGTTTGATCGGGTTTTGGTGGGTTTTGACCGGGTTAGGGTGGGTTTTAATTTTTTATTGTGGGCCCGGCCGGCCTGTCTAGCGCCAAAATCGGCCCTTAACGGGCCCTCAACTCGGTTAAAATAGAAGGGCCGGTTCCGAGGTGGCCCAGCCCGTTTGACACTCCTAGTGTAGTATTAGGCAGTAGCTAGACCATAGAGAGGTTGTTGTGCTTGATTATTTCAAGATTAGCTAAGTTGTGAGTAATTAAGCTTGTCTTGTAAGTAATACACTTTGGTGATTAATAAATTTTCAATTATAAAAAAAAAAAACAGTTTTTGGATTGCAGTTCTTCATCTCACTCATTTATTGTCTATAAATATAGAGAGAATATTTCAAATTTTTTGACTGAATTTCCACTAAATTTCTGAATATTTCTTTTATTAAATAGAGTGTGCATTGAATAATTTGTTCTGTTTATTAAGTCTGTTGAAGTTTTTTAGGCTATGAATGATTACTTGTTGCAAAATAGTATTATATTCTATCTACTTTACCAATAAAAAAAAATTATGTTCTGTTATGAAAAGAATTAATTCAAAATCTTGGACAATAATGAAGAGGTAAAATTATTTAAGGGAAGCGCAGTGAATTTCGTTCGTTTAGAATTAAGTTTTTATTTTACGATAATTTGTTTTGTATCAATTGTTTCAGAGACTCAAATCTTTGTGATTTTCTATCCCTATTTTAAAAACTAGACTCTTTGTAATTTTCTACTCCGATTTATTATTCCGTTTGAAGATATAAAGTTTCACCATTTATTAAATCTTTTTGATATAAAAAATTTGGTCTATATATAGGTTGGGGTCTATGGATCTATGCCTAGTCTTCACCAAGCTACGATCTACTTTTAATCTTAAAAGAAAAAAAGTCAAATAGAATATTAATTAATTGGGATGCTATTTTGTAGTCACTTAACAACTGGCTTAATTATTGACTTCTCTTCACCATAACAAATAAACTTAATAATCTGAAAAATAAGATAGCTAATCTTCTATAACACGTTAATTACGTTAGTAAAACATTTACACATTTGTTAGTGCATCAACGACTTTGACAACAACGTATATATATTGCTCAATTATGAGTATATGAATTTGTCATGTGTGTTTGAATTAGTTGAGTTCAAAAATAAATATCAATTAAGTATTACGAATAACAATGCTTTTTAGTCACACAATCTAACGTCTCAAACAAAATCTTCTTATTCACTCATTCACAATTCTAGAAAAATTGTGTAAAGAAAATCAATTTTTGGCTAAAATCACGCCCGGCCCCTAGTCCCACCCCAAAAACCATGGGATAGCTTGTTTGGGATAGCCCAGTCGATTTTTGGCTAAAATCATGCTCGGCCCTCTGTCCCACCCCAAAAATTGTGAGTTATAGAACACCGATTTGTCCCTAAAATGGTCCATTCACGCTATTTTGCCCGTTTAACCGCCCAAAAATACACAAAGACCCATACTAGGCAGCTTTCCAGCTTGTTTGGGGTAGCTCGATCGAATTTTGGCCAAAATCATGCCCGGCCCCCAGTCCCACCCCAAAAATCGTGGGCTATAGCACACCAATTTGGCCCAAAAATAACCCGTTCGCATCGTTTCTCTTGTTTGACCACCCGAACCTCCTAAAAACCCACAAAGGCCCATATTAGGCAGCTCTCTAGCCTGTTTGGGGCAACCCAATCGATTTTTGGCCAAAGTCACGCTCGACAACCGGTCCCACCTCAAAAATCGTGGATTGTAGCACACCTATTTAGCTCAAAAATGCCCCGTTTACGCCGTTTTGCCCGTTTGACCACCCAAACCACCCAAGAAAACACAAAGGCCCACACTAGGCCTCTCCCCAACCTGTTTGGGGTAGCCCGATCGAGTTTTTGCCAAAATCAAACCTGAATCTCAGGTCCACCCTAAAAATCGTGGGCTATAGCACACCGATTTGGTCCAAAAATGGCCCTTCGCGTCTTTTCGCCCGTTTGATCACTCAAACAACCCAAAAAACCATAAAGGCCCACACTAGGCCGCTCTCTAGCCTGTTTAGGGAAGCCCAGTAGATTTTTGGCTTAAATCACACTCGGTCTCTGGGCCCACCCTAAAAATCGTAGACTATAGCACACTAATTTGGCCCAAAAGTGGCTCGTTCACGCCGTTTCACCCGTTTGACCACCCAAATTGCCCAAAAAATCACAAAGGCCCACACTAGGCGCTCTCTAGCCTGTTTGAGGCAGTCCGGTTTATTTTTAGCCAAAATCATGCCCGAACCCCGAGCCTACCCCAAAAATCATAGGCTATAGCATACCGATTTCGCTTGAAAATGGCTCATTTGCACTGTTTTACCTATTTGACCACCCAAAAAAGCACAAAGGCCCTATTAGGCTGCTCCCCAGCCTGTTTGGGGAATCCCGGTTGATTTTTGGCCAAAATCACGCCTGGACCCTGGGCCCACCCTAAAAGTCGTAGGCTATAGCATACCAATTTCGTCCGAAAATGGTCTGTTTTTCCTATTTAACCACTTAAACCACCCAAAAAAACATAAAGTCCGACATTAGGTCACTCCCCAACCTGTTTGGGTAGCCCGATAAATTTTTGGCCAAAATCATGCCCAGCCCACATGTGCACCTCTAAAACTATAGGCTATAACACACCAATTTGACCCAAAAATGACCCGTTTGCACCGTTTTACCCGTTTGACCATCCAAACCACCCAAAAATCCACAAAGGCCCACACTAGGCCGCTTCTCAGCCTATTTGGGGCAGCCAGGTCGATTTTTGGCCAAAATCACACCCGAACCTTGGGTCCACCCCCAAAGTCGCGGGTTATAGCGCACCGATTTAGAAAAAAAATAGCCCATTTGCGTCGTTTCACCTGTTTGACCATCCAAACCGCCCAAAAAACCACAGTCCCACACTAGGCCGCCCCCAGATTATTTAGGGCCGCCCAATTGATTTTTGGCAAAAATCACGTCCGCCCCCCAGGCCCAACCCAAATATCGTGGGTTCTTGTACACCGATTTGGCTAGAAAATGACCCGTTCGCGTTGTTTTGCCTATTTAACCGCTCAAAAAAACACGTAGGCCCACACTAGGCCTCTCCCCAACATACCTGGGGAAGTCCGGTTGATTTTCGGCCAAAATCACGCCTGGCCCTCGGTCCCACCCCAAAAATCATGGGCTATAGCATACCAATTTGGCCCGTTTGCATTTTTTGGCCTGTTTGACCATCGAAACCGCCTAAAAACCCACAAAGGCCCACTTTAGGCAGCTCCCCAACTTGTTTGGGGCAGCCCAGACGATTTTTGGCCAAAATCACACCCTACCCCAGGGTCCACCTCGATAATCGTATGCTATAGTACACTGATTTGGCCCCAAAATAGCCCATTCGTTCCTTTTTGCCCGCTTGATTATGTCGGTATAACGAATGAATGTTATGTAAAGATTTGATTGTAATTATTTAGAAGCCAGAGTTGAAAGATGTTAATCAAGGTAGCTCTTTGCTTTACTAAATAACTATAATGATGGTGAATAACATGTATTGCTCTCTTTTAGGATTGGTGTAAAGTTAGATTGATTGACTATATATGATCTATTGCATCATTATTTTGATGATGGATGTTTTGTTCCAAAAGTCATGAAGGGGACTTCTTTCAAATTGTTGGGCACTTTCATAGATTTGTCCTTTGAATTTATAGACCAACATTAGGACTACTATTTCATATATTATGAAACCAAACTTCTAGTTGTCTTGGCTTAAATTGCAATTTGGCATTTGGCTGCAAGTTATTGTGTCTAGCTCAACATATTCACTAAAGACATTATATGACCGATTGTGATGGAGTGGCAAGTACTCCTTTAACCTTAATCGGATTAGGGTCTCGGATTTGAATCTATTAGGTACGAAGTCGCCTTTGTTAGGGAGCAGTTTACCCCTCAATGTGTGGCTTTCCGACGCAAATCTAAATTTAATTGGACTTCAATGTACATACCGGACGCATGAAACACCAAAAAATGTGTATGGATTGTTGTTCTTTGGTATGCCTCACCTTATTTCTTCTTGTTCTCATGATGACCAAACATAAAATAAAATAAACCATTTAACGTACATCAAACAACAAAATGACCAAACATCCAAAAAAGAGACAAAACGAAGCCAAATAATGTATTAGTAATTAGTTGATTATGAGGAAAAAATTAAAATATTACTAATAACAATAACATTTAAATATTACTATTTAAGTTTGATTTTGTTTTTAAAAAAAAAAAGCTCTAAAAAATTAAAGGCAAACAATAAAATTTAAATGTTTAATTATTTTTAAATTCAAATTAAACTTTACTAAATTAATGAACAATGAGCATATTAAGTTGGCAATTTAATTAGTGAATGCATAATGATTAGGTTTTATCCAAATCTATAAAGCTGGACAATTAAATTTATTTAGGTAATTACAATGTACAGCGAGATTAGTTTTAATGTTATTATATATAAACAATCAATACATTATAAAATTATTAAGATGATAACTAATTAATCAATACATTTTAATAAATAACATACTGAGTAGTGCGTGTAAAATGTAAAAAGAGATTGAAATGGAATATTCATGTTTTTATAGTTAATGCCATCTATCTTAAATTGACATTAACTATAGTCGTCAATGTTCTTTATTATTTTTTATTGAATTAATATATAAAAATGATCCTAAACTTGATACCAAATTATAACTTTAACCTTAAACTTTGATAGTGCACAAATAGGACCTTTAACTATTCAAAATCTGAACAAATATGACCTCCGATTTTGCAACCCCATGCGCGAGTCTCACTCCCGCCTACGTGGAAATGTAATCCAATCACACGGTGTCACGTCGTTAAAAGGGCTGACTTGGAGAGAGGTCATATTTGTGCAGTTTTGAATAGTTAAAGGTCATATTTATGCACTGTCAAAGTTTTATTTTTTGTGTTAAAACGACGTTCTTATTATTATTATTATTATTATTATTATTATTATTATTATTTTTTATTTTTTTATTTTTTTTATTTCTATAGTAGCAGCACCTAAATTTTTTTTAATTTTAAAAAATTATTATTATTATTTTTACTTATTTCTATAGCAGCAACACCTAGCTTTTTTTTAATTAAAAAAAAAACAGCCATTAGCAGGGATTGACCCGCATAGTAGGCTGAAGGAAGCGTCCAAGAAGAGCAAATAACACCACTAGGCTATCTAAGTGCCTTGTTTCATGTGGTTCAACATTAATATACATACATAAATATACATTTTCTATCTTATATATATACAACGTAATTATTTTACCAAGGGAGTTCGGGTGAACCCCATGGCAACCACGTAGGTCCGTCCCTCATTAATTTAATAACATTTTAATAACGTTAATTTAATAACATTTTAATTACATTAATTTGATAACGTTAGCTTAATATACTACTACTATTATCCTTAATAACATTAATTTAATAATATTTTATTAAAATTATAATTTTTTTATTATTAGTATAGTTTCATCTTTAATTTAATATTTAAATATATTATATAACTTAAATTTGTCCTTTGTTTTATAATATATATATATGCATACCCGTTCGATTTTTTCGTATGAGGCTGACCCGCCTAATTAATAAATCTTCAATATTGCTCTTTTTCCACAATGACAAAAGAAATTAGATGTCATTTTCATCTTTGAGTCAAAAATAATGAAAAAATAATAGTGAAGAGTCATTTAAAGGTCATATTTGTGCAGTTTTGAATAGTTAAAGGTCATATTTGTGCACTGTCAAAGTTTAAGGTCATATTTATGTATTATATCCTTAGATTTTAAGTTGGACGTGCCCAGTTTTGCGTGTTGAACACGCATTTTGCCACATAGGATTGGAGGTCATATTTGTGCAGTTTTGAATAGTTAAAGGTCATATTTGTGCACTGTCAAAGTTTAAGATCAAAGTTATAATTTTGTGTCAAGTTTAGGGTCATTTTTATGTATTAACTCAATATTTTATATCTTTTAAATTTTTTAAGTTGTTAATTATTGTGATTTCTGTTATTTTTCATGTAATTTTTTAGAAATATATGACATATTAAATTATTTTTAGATATTTTAAGTTGTTAACAATTGTAATTTATAATACTTTTTATGTAATTTTTGAATAATATATGCTACTCTCCTTGTCCAGAATTGTGTTGACGACAACCAATTATATTTTTTAAATAATTTAAATTTTTTACCATTGTGATTTATAATATTTTTTCTATCTCAACTTATGTGGCACAATGCTTAAAAAACCACAATAATTAATTAGGGGGTGATATAGAAAAATCACGTCTAAAGCAGCTGAAGTAGAAATCAGTCAATTTAAAAAAAAATTATTAATTACTGTTATTTACAGTACTTTTTATTTTATTTTCAAATAATATATGTTGATTTATATCTTCTTCTGTCCCGTTCCAATTTATGTGGCACTAATATAATTTTGATAGTCGATCAAATATTTTATGTTGACATATCATTTTGTTATTCTTATTTTTCTAATACATAAATAACTTATAATAAAGAGTGATATAGTATAATTATCGTTCGAAAGACGAAAATTTAATTCAAAACATTAAGAGTTAATTTCATATTTTATGTCTATTTTATTTTTCATTAAATATTATTTATCTTCTTAATACCTAGATGACTCATAATAATTAATTAAGAGCGATTGATTATGTTATTACTATAAAAATTAATATAATTTTATTATATCCAATAGTAATCATCGATAATTCACCGGAATAGTATATTAATTAAATATGGGATGCTATATTTACATATGCAAAATATGCTATTATGAAACATTATTGGATAGTGCATTATATTTATCTTTTACAATAATAAAATTTTACGATATATTTTTCTTTATTTCTTTTTAACTTGATACATATTGACCCAACACAAATTCTAAGAAAATATTCATTAGAAATTTATTTTATTAAATTAAATTTATTAATTTTGTACTTTAAAAATTTTAAGTAAGTTTAAATATTAATATTTTTATATAAGAAAAAAATAATTTCAAAATTTAATTTACTAAAATAAATAAATGAATAAATAAAAAGATTATTTTTTATATAAATGTCAATTAAAATAATAAAATTGATTTACTTTAAATATTTAGTTGCAATTAATTAATATAATTTTTTATTTTGTCATGATTTATGTTGCACTGATAAAATTTTGAGAGTTGAATAAAACTTTTATCTATTTTTAAAAAAAGTATTTTAACTTGTTAATTATTGTGATTTATAATAATTTTTACGTAATTATTACATAATATATTTACTCCTTGTGTCCCAATTTATGTGGCTTCGATATAATTTTTAGAGTCAAATAAAATCTTTATATATCTTTTAAATATTTTAAGTTGTTAATTATTATGATTTGCAATACTTTTTCTTTTATCTCAATTTATATGGCATTGCTAAAATAATGAGAGTCAATAAATTTTTTATATGTCTTTTAAATATTTTAAGTTATTAATTATTGTGATTTATGGTAACAAATTAGTTTTGAACATGATAGCCAATTAAATAAATAAATAAATAAATAATTACTTCTAATATGTAGTTATAGTTAATTAATATAAATTAATAGAATATATTAAATATTTAAATCATTATGATGAAACAATGGAATTATTATATATTTGAGCATGGTATGTAATTAAGTGAGAGTAGAGGGTTTTTTTTGGTAAGAGTCAATAAATTTTTTATGTCTTTTAAATATTTTAAGTTATTAATTATTGTGATTTGTGGTAACAAATTAGTTTTGAATATGATAGACAATTAAATAAATAAAAAAATTACTTTCAATATTTAATTATAATTAATTAATATAAATTAATAAAATATATTAAATATTTGAATCATTATGGTAAAACAATGAAATTATCATATATTGAGACATGATATATAATTAAGTGGAAGTAATTGAGTTTTTTGGTAATTGCAAGAGGTGGTCGAAACCACCTCTTCTATATAATAGAAAAGAAAAGATATAGATATCTTTAAGTTTTTATATGTGAGTTTGTGACATGTATATGAAATTAATAGAGTTCAAAAATAAATGTTAATTATGCATGCAAAAAAAAAGAAACCCAAAAAAAGCCTACCAATAAAATCCTACTTGCTAGGAACAATATAATAATAATTTTTTGGTCACATAAACTAACTATAAATTCATCCCAAACAAAATATTATATTCCACTTCTTCACAATACTAGAAAAATTACTACTATATATATAGAAATATGACCATTGATACTACTATTTTGTCTTTTAGTGCCTATTTACTATTATTATTATTATTATTATGATTCATTTTTTTTATTATTCATTTTTATACTATTACTACTACTATTATTATTTTTTTACTTTATTTTATTTTTTACTATTACTATTATTATTATTTTTTTTTCCTACTAATATATAAGTAAAAGTTTGATAATACTACTAATTTGTCTTTTAGTAGTACCAAATCTTTACTTTATTAGTAGTAGAATATTACTTTACTACTATTATTTCTATTTCTATTCTATTCTATGTAGTAGTAATTATATTACTTTTTACTTTTATTTTTATTACTCTATAGAAGAGTGAGTTGGAGGACGACCAAGGATAAAATTGCCATTTTATAAATACTCTAAAATATTTGTTTCTATTATATATTCTTAAAAGTTGATCATAAATTTCAAAATAACAAAATATCCAAACATATACCCAAAAAGTCAAGTATTTAAGGTGGGCCCCATATTTTTTCAAGCATAATTTTTCAAAAAATATGTTTTGTATGTTAATAATTAATCTATTTTGATGAGATATTTCCTAAATTTCAATTCTTTTTTAGGATTTGAAATTTTCAATTTTATTTTATTACAACTGAAATATTTAGAAAAAAATGTAACTATGTTATCGTATACTTAGAAAACTTTCATAAAAGAATATGAAATTTAATTCTAAACAAAAACGTATAAAATATTTATATGATTTAAGATCAAGTTCGTGCGCAAATTAGATTAATTTAATTTTTTGAACCGATTCGAATCAATTTAGATAATACTATTTAGATAATTAAAAATTTGATTTGATTTACAAATGCAATTCTAAAATATTACTGTACATATATTTGGATATACTTGAATGTGTTTACAATCCGAACAAACTTGACAAAGTGAAATATATATTACGTGATGATAATAATTTTTCCATTATCAATTATACATCCTATGTCTCAGTTCAAATAATATATATTTTTAAAATTAGTTCTAAAAAAGGATTGACATTTTTTATTTTTTAGTATTCTATAACATTATTAATATTTTAGTCATGTTGAATTTTATTTATTTGTCAGAAAGTCCACAAAGGGATACTCTTTTATTTAAGGTTTATTTATTTTAAAGATAATTTGAAACATTACGAAGTTTTTTCATATATCTTAAATTCGATGTCAAATCAAAATGTTATAAATTGAAATAAAGGAATACGTAGTTTATAAGAGTGAGTTGGAGGACGACCAAGGGCAAAATTGTCATTTCATAAATACTCTAGAATATTTATGTCTATTATATAGTCTTAAAAGTTGGTCATAAATTTCAAAATAACAAAATAACCAAACATATACCCAAAATTCCAAGTATTTAAGATGGGCCCCATATTTTTTCAAGCACAATTTTTCAAAAAATATGTTTTGTATATTAATAAGTAATCTATTTTGATGAGATATTATCTAAATTTCAATTCTTTTCTAGGATTTGAAATTTTTAATTTTATTTTATTACAATAGAAATATTTAGAAAAAAATGTAACTATGTTATCGTATACTTAGAAAATTTTCATAAAAGAATATGAAATTTAGTTCTAAACAAAAACGTATGTAATATTTACATGATTTAAGATCAAGTTTGTGCACGAATTAGATAAATTTGATTTTTTGAACCGATTCAATTAATTTAGATAATATTACTTAGATGATTAAAATTTTGATTTGGTTTACAAATTCAATTCTAAAATATTACGGTACATATATTTGGATATACTTGAATATGTTTACAATTCGAACAAACATAAAAAGTGAAATATATATTACGTGATGATAATAATCTTTTCATTATCAATTATACATCCTATGTCTCAGTTCAAATAATATATATATTTTTTAAATTAGTTCTAAAAAAGAATTGACATTTTTTATTTTTTAGTATTCTATAACATTATTAATATTTTAGTCATGTTGAATTTTATTTATTTTTCAAAAAGTTCACAAAGGGATACTCTTTTATTTAAGGTTTATTTATTTTAAAGATAATTTGAAACATTGCGAAGTTTCTTCATATATCTTAAATTCGATGTCGAATCAAAATGTTATAAATTGAAATAAAGGAAGACATAGTTTATAAGAGGACGTGCAAATACTCAGATCTGTTCCATAAAAGATAAAAATGTGAAATTAATTTTAGCCACACATTTAATTGCATCAAGTAACTATACTACATTATAGTAAGATAATAAAAAAATACTCATAAATATTGAATAAGTGTTTATCTATCAAACATGATAACCGATTCCTCCATAATTTCAAAACTTCACATGATGCATATCATTACAAAGATTTGCACTACATATAATTTATTAAACATAATTATTTACTCAGCATCTATTAAAATTATTTTTAAAACTTATTTAAAATGTAATATTAACTATCTCATGTTAAATTACTACAATATATATCATGATAACTTTTATTAATTCTTTTGATTCTCTTTATTTGGGGTAGTAATTTCCTCACCAGGTAGATAAATCACTTAAAAAGTAATTTCACACTTACTAAATTAAATTGGACTCCTATTTTAAACGTATATAAGACATGACATAAAGACAATCCTTTAATATTATGATTCATGGAAATGTTCTTCCAGTAGATCCTTATTTTTGTTTATTAAACACCCAAAAAATGAATATAAACATATTTAGGATCAATTTATGTATGAATTAATATCCTTTATTGCTTCGTATGATTCTTTATAAAATGTTAATAAATAGATATTTATAATTTTAATCTATTTCTTGTATAATTTTTAAATAAAATAGAAAAGAAAAACATCACAATTAGTTGTTTCATCTAAAAGAATGTGCTTGAGATGATGTTAAAATAGGTATTA
The DNA here is from genome assembly GCA_030864225.1 of Capsicum baccatum var. pendulum. Lineage (NCBI taxonomy): Eukaryota > Viridiplantae > Streptophyta > Magnoliopsida > Solanales > Solanaceae > Capsicum > Capsicum baccatum. The sequence goes on from CM061557.1 coordinate 12,731,007, forward strand.
GAATATATGACATTTTAATGTTAATTATGAAACCTTAAATAAGTTATAAATATTATTTAATTTATAAAAAATAAGAAGTTATATTTTATTATATATTGTGATTTGTACTTATATTTTCTATTGTGTTTTATTTAAAAATATTATTGATTATTTTTTTTTTTTGAAAAAACTAATTAAATAGCTATAAGTATATTTAAAATTTAATATTGGGTCCGTAAATGGTCCTTTCAGTATCTAGTTGTGCAAATAAAACCAAAATGGTTGCTTGTATTTATGCATGTCAAGTTAATTATTGTTGTTTGCAAAAGCCAGTTATGCCCAAATTTAAAGACTTTAAAGCTTCTATCTCATCAACTTTGAAGGTAAGCATTTTAAATATATATATGATTCACACTTAATTCTAATTGTATAATATTCATAAAGTATAATTAGTTCTAAGATAAGAAGAATAATTCGATTCGATATACTGACTGTCAACGTAAAACAATTGTCAATTAATTGGTGTGCATATATATGTGTATATATATAGTCATAGTAATGGGACTACAATAACTTTTTTTTACTAAATTACTATTTCGAATGACGGTGAATTACACATATTGCTTTTTTGATCTAGAGAATAAAACTTAATTAGGAGCAATCTCTTTTACATAGGGTTGTGTATCGATCGGTTCAATATAATTTGAAGTTTATAGGTTTGACTTATCAATTATCGATTTGTAGACATGTTAAACTATTATTGAACCATTAAGATATTGGTTATAAATCGTTGTTGGTTCGGTTATCAATTTAACCATTAATGTTTCACACAGAAAAAAATCATTAAAAATTACTTAGAAATAAGGTGACAAACCAAATGAGCCATGCACGTGGATTGACAGATTGAATCTTGCTCAAAAGCAAACACTGACACCTTGTAGAATAATCGAGAGCTTAAGACCGTCAAAAGTAAAAGTATGAAACTAAAACCTAAGTCAAGGACTTTATATACCTAATAACCTTGATATAAATAACAATAAAAAATATGATGATCTATTGCATAATTACCTTTGGTCTAATATTAATTTTGAATTTTAAGCTAATTAAAACTTGCTTCATTTTTTTTAAATGTGATGGAACAATCATTTTTGACAAATTTGGAACATTTTCCCTTGATAATGGATATTCCAAAAACTATGAAGGAAACTTCTTCCAAATTATTGAACACTTTTGTAGATTTTACCTTTGAATTTTTGGACCAACCTTTGCTCCCATCTCAGGTATATAAATAAATATATATTTGTCCATTATCACTTTTTTTTAATTTGACAAATATTTCAGATCATAGGTATTTATTTTTGTAACTTTTTTTGGAATTCTTTTTCATCTACAAATAATTAATTCATATAATTCACAGAGTAACTTTGCATCTGGTGAAGAGATTGGAGAAGCTGTCATAGTGACTCAAATTGAAGGGAAAATTTCAAATGATTTCCCTGAGGGTGTTTACATAAGAAATGGTAGAAAAAAATGTCGATTTTATTTTATAAACTATCAGGTCATTTGAAAGATAACTGCAAGAAAGTTTGCATTCATAATTAATAAGTGAAACTAGCTAGTTAGATACCTAAAAAATAAGTTATGTTGAATTATACTGATAAAGTAAACTTATTTTGCAATAGGTTCAACTTCAAAAATGTATTAGAAATCTAAAGATTGACCTCATCGATCAAAAATTTAAATTCTGAATCCGCCTCTAACGTGCAGGATCAAACCCCCTCTTTGGAGGATTAAAATCAAGCAAGTCAATATTTGGAAAATCAAGTCATATATGGATTGAAGGTGAAGGAATGCTTCATGCTTTGTACTTCACAAAAGAAAGAGGAAAAGGAAGAAAATGGAATGTGTTGTACAAAAACAAATATGTAGAAACAAAGACATTCAACATGGAAAAAATAGAAAGAAACCAGATTTTCTTCCTAATATGGAAGGGGGTGCTCTTCCTGTTTTGATGGCTACCTTTCTAAATCTGGTATGTCATGATCAACTATACATTTTTGAAGAGTTCAAACAACATACGTTTGAATACTATGAATGTATCCTTATCGTTCTACGACATGTCTAATCGTCTTAATGTGTAATCACTTGGACCAACCAAGAACATGATAAACTTTGTGATATCGTCAAACCCATTGATCTGATTGTGCTCTGAAGTGGTAAAGTTACCCTAAGGGGTTTCGGTAAGTTTGCTCGTTCATCTGACTTAATTCTTGGACAAGCTCACGAGTTATCTACTATGAATTTTAATAGTTAAAAAGGATTCATGATTTGGTTGAACTTCTAGGCTATGAGTTTGTTTTGAATTTCTGATGAAATGTTATTGGTGATCTTTGTGTCTTTGTTGTTTTTCATGGTTTACGGTTGATTCTGGTAGGTGCTAAAAAGGACGAAAATATCAACCAGCTCACTAATGATTTGTAAGAATGCATGAAAGAACTTGGCGTTGTGAGGGGGATACTACAAAAAGTGTTTCGGGAAAGGGATTTCATGTGGGAGGAAGTTAAGAGCTACAGTGAGATGAACATGCTGTTGAATTATGAGATCAACATGTTGAAAAAGAAGGTAGATACCCTCAAAAAAGACATTCTTATGAAAGAGGGTCAAATCACAATCTTGAAAGACTGGATAGGCAAACCTTTAGACCTTCTCGCAAGTCCTGATTCTCTATTAGAGTGATGGATGCTAAATGGCCAAACCACAATTCATATTTTGTTCATTGATATTTAGTTTTTCCATTTAGAATCCATCACTCCAACAGAGAATCAGGACTTGTAAGAAGGTCGAAAGGTTTGCCTATCGAGTCTTTCAAGATTATGATTTGACCCTCTTTCATAAGAAAGTCTTCGTCGAGTGTATCTACGATGTTGTAATAAGTCTATAAATAGGGTAGTATTAGGTATTTATTTCTTTAGTTGTTTATTGATATTGAAAGTTGTAACACTTGAACCAAATTCTCTCTAGTGTGAGGAGTGTACTACCTTATTTTAGGGATTGGAAAAGCCACCAAATCTGAAATGAGGGTGATGCTAGGGTGGAATCGCTAGTATTGCCAAACATTGTTAGAAACCTTGGCACTTGAGTGGTTCACACCCTCTTGTGTCATTGTAAGAGTGTTGGTGTTGCCTATTATAAGTATTAAGGGTCTTAGTGTGTGACATACACTTAGGTTCTTGGTTCTTGTGAGAGTTGATGTCTCACTTCCTGTCCTTACACTTCTTATAATCGTGTTTGTGTTCTTTTATAGTAAATCTGTGTATTGTTATATTGTTTTTGTTGTCTTATCATCTCTTGTTCTTATTGTTGTTGGCTGTTTTTGGTGTAAAGTACACCTTGTATCATCTCGTTCTTATAGTATTATTGTTGGCAGAGACTTGTTCCCCTTTTGGTCCTCGATTTGTCTTGTGTTTTGTATATTGTTTCAGTATTGTGGGTTAATTCCGTTATCATTTGGTATCAGAGATAAGGCTGGTTGTGTTCCTACACTACCAATCTTGGCTCTCTAAGTCGAAAAATCAAAAAAATAAATGTTGAAAAACTGAAAATTCCAAAAAGAAGCAAATCTGTCCATTCTTGTTGTCTTGGCCAAAATTGTGTCTTGTTGTTGTTTTGGGATGAGATTTGTGACTAGATTTTGGTGTGTTTTTTGTTTGTCTTAGTAGTTTCTTGTGTTAATTTCTTGTTCACTAACACTTGTTGGGTCAAAGTCCAAGATTTGAGCTCTTGACAAGATTATTGTTGAAGGTTGTGGCCGACTAGAGTTGTTAAAGTTCTTATTGTTCTTAGAAGTGTGATGTGTTGTTGGTTCAAGGTTTGAATGTGTATTGTGGATATTGTGCTGTGGTTTTAATCTTGAAAAGGTGTTGTTGTTGTTTGGTAGGTCTAACTTGAACCTTAGGACTCTATGATTCAAAAGCGTGTTCTTGGTGTTCTTCACCATCTTCATGTTTTGTTGAAGAAAAAGTCTTCAGAGTTGTTTGTTTGATCTAAGTGAGTGAAGAAAGAGAGTGTGGTCTTGTTAGTCTTGAAACTTATTCCAAGACTCTTACAAGAAAGGAAAGGGACCAAAAGACTTTCAAAAAGTCTTGTTACCAAAAGGGAGAAAGGGCACTTTCCAAGACTAACAAAAGAGGAAAGAGCCAAAAAGCTTTCAAAAAGGTGTTTTGCCAAAAGGGTGCAAGGAAAGTCAAAGCCCTTTTGAATTTGAAAAGGCTCCAAATCTTCTTGTTTTCCTCCCAAAACCAAAACTCTTCGCTTCTAAAGTAAATTGACAAATCCAAATTGAAGACAAGAAAAAAAATTCAAATTTCCACAATATTCCACAATCATTCAAAGGCTGCCACATCACTATCCGCAACCAATCAAAGGCTTCCACATCACCTCTTTGTACAACTAACTTATTTTCTATTTTGTAGGTAACTTCTTGGCCATAATGGAAGCCATTTTATCCCACCTTGATGCTATTTTCTGAGACATAGCTAAGGCGAATGCGGGCCTTGAAAAAGTTAGCTCGGATATGTCTACTATACTTGAGATGATGGAACAAGTGGAGAGCGGAAGGAAATCTTGTGTTTCTACTCCTGAAACCTTACCTCAAACGATCAATCCTCCAAGACCACCACCAAGTGACATAGACATAAGCCAAGCCACCAAATGTCCTCCAACCCGAGACCTAAATAGGTCACTTCCCTCTCAATTTGATCAAGTCTAACAAGAGGGACTTGGAATCCAATTTTATCCCATCCAATCTCTACAAACGAAGTTCCACATTACCATGAGGGACATAGAGTCTACAATGATGATTATATGATGGGAGGGAAGTTGAGGGGAAGACGTAGGGAACCACAAGGAACCTGCCACCAAGAAAGGAGTTGGGATGTGCTTTGGATGAGATTGTAGACAAGGATCAAGATGGAGAGGAAGCCGAGGTTCAAAATGAAGATATTGGTCGAGCCTTGTTTTATTGAGCCCTCGGCTTCCTCATGTGTTTTGTGGACTATTTTTTGCCATCTTCATGTTTTGTGGACTGTTTTGAGCGATTTCCTTAAAATGGCCAATTGCATGAAGTGAAGCCGTGAATTTATGGGCAAATTCCTCTCAAAATTGAGAGGATGATACAAGAATAATCACGGATATGGGCTTATGAGAGTACGTGTTGGACCCGAGACTTGGTGTGTGCAATTGAAGAGACAAAGAGTATTTAATTATGCACCAAAAACCGTCCATACACTACACTTGGACTACACTCCATAGGCGCCTTTTGTCTTTCCTTCATTAAAGGTTTTTTTGGACATTTCACTTATGTTGTAATAAGTCTATAAATAGGCTAGTATTAGGCCTTTATTTCTTTAGTTGTTTATTTATATTGAAAATTATAACACTTGAACCAAACTCTCTCTAGTGTGAGGAGTGTACCACCTTATTTTAGGGCTTGGAAAAGCCACCAAATCTGAAATGAGGGTGATGCTAGGGTGGAATCGCTAGTATTACCAAACATTGTTAGAAACCTTGGCACTTGAGTGGTTCACGCCCTCTTATGTCATTGTAAGAGTGTTGGTGTTGCCTATTACAAGTATTAAGGGTCTTTGTGTGTGACATACACTTAGGTTCTTAGTTCTTGTGAGAGTTGATGTCTCACTTCCTATCCTTATACTTCTTGTAATCGTGTTTGTGATCTTCTTCTAGTAAAGACGTGTATTTTTGTTACTACCTTGTTGTTGTTGTCTTATCATCTCGTGTTCATCCTGTTGTTGGCTGTTTTTGGTGTAAAGTACACCTTGTATCATCTCGTTCTTATGGTATTATTGTTGGCCGAGACTTGTTCCTCTTTTGGTCCTCTGTTTATCTTGTGTTTTGTTTCCATGTTGTGGGTTGATTCCGTTATCAGTTCATCATGTTCTTGGTTGGTCCAAGTGATTACACATTAAGGCGATCAGACATGTCACAGAAGACTACCATATGCCAGCAACTCATGTATACAAGTTCATAAAGAAAATTGTAAACTTCAGATGGAACAAAGATGAATCTAAAATCAAACAGAAGTAGAAAACTAATGCAAAGAGAGTAACATGTGAACAGGCTATCATCTATTAAGACGAGGTATCCAAAGCTGAAAAATAAAAACTATTCCGTTGTAACGAGATCTTAACATTGCCTGCTTACCCGAAGCATGAGATATTTCAACTTGGGTGTGGCATAAGAAAGAGCGTTCAACTCATTTTGCAGTTCACATTTGAGAATGTCGTTACCTCTAACTATTGCGGCTAGATTCCTGAAGTTGCTTTATGTCCATCTCTTCGGAATAGAGCTTCTCCCTTAGCATAGTTGTCAGCAAAGTCTCCGATTTAAGCTCTTTAACCTTTTCCTGATAGTTTTCCCGGACATAATCTCTATTGTCTTGAGCTACTCTATATTCTGCTTGTAACTGAGTGAGCTGTTGCCTTAGATTTTGATTCTCCTCTGACACTTGCTCTATTCTCTTAGAAAAATCTTCAAGGTGTTTCTCCGAAAATGACATCTTGATTCTATTATCTACTTTCTTCTCATTAAATGAAGAGATTTTCCTTTGTAGAGAGACATTCTTCTCTGCAAGCTCCCTCGCCCTTTCACGGAGTCTATGTTGTTCAATTTGGTATTTCTCAAGTTTTAGAGACCAATCGCTGGATCTTCTATCCAACTCCTTTTCCAGTATTGACTGTAACTCATTCTTTTCTATCTCCAATCTTCATGTCCGTGAATCTTGTTCTGTCTGTAATATGCTGGCTTCTTCTTTAGCAAAAGCCCATTCAACAACTTGATTCCGTGGCATGCTTGAAACTTCAGAAGCTATTTGTACCTTCTCCTTTGTTAATCTTCTAATAGTCTGAATCAACACCGGAGCGCTAAGGTCTCTGTCGTAAAAAAACATTTGTCATTACTTTGGACAAGCAAATGCAAATTAAAACATCAGTTTAAGTGTGAAAAAGGAAGCTATAGCAAAATGATATGCATACCGGCTTAAATCATGACCAGATTTCTTAGGATGAACTTTCTTACTGTGACCATGGGGAGATTTTCTCAGATCTGTGAAATTCTTTTTCCCTGACCCACTGTCATAGAAGGATCCAGATGATAATGAAACACTCCTCCAAGAAGAAACTTCCTTGGACTTTAATGGTGGTGAAGGGGTCTTGTTTGCATCATTAGTTGATGATCGAAAAAAGAAGAAGTTGTTCTTCATCATCTCTATGTATGGAGACTGTACATGAATCAAACTAGTGTCCATGAGATTTCAAAGGACAAAGCGAAACACTCATAAACAACCACTCACAAATCATCATCCATTCATGAAAATATTGCAAGCTAACCAAATACTTATGAGACAAAGCAAAACATCTCTCTTTCTACATGCTTCTTCTTCAACAACAACATATGTAACCCCTACCTTGGCAAGTAGAAAATTTGTTTTCCATAAATCCTCGGCAAGGAAAGCAAAAATACGAGGATATTTATGAAGACATAAGCAGTAACAACAGTAGCAAGTAAGAAAACAGAAGTATATGATACAACAAGTAGAAAAGAAAAATATATACTGATACTACTACCAGAAGAGACATGACGCAAAACTATTTACTACTAGCCTTCTACTGAAAATTAATAAAATACCCCACAAACAAATAGCACAAGAACAATTCAAAGAACTTATCAAATCCTTCTAATAAAACAAATAATCATGGTATAAAAAAAAAAGAAGAGAAATTACTGAATTAAAGAGTTGAAAGAGTAAGAGCCGGCAAAAGGTTGTCAGAATCTGTAGGATTCTTGTCATTTTTTCTTGAAATATAAAAACAGCAAAAGACTAGAATGGAGAGAACTTTTTTTTCTGGGTCTTTCATTCATCATCGTACAATGCATATATACAACTAACAAGGATCTGAAAATTACTAGTAAATATTTACAAGGATCTGTATATGGCAAGTGAATATTTACAAGGATCCAGAAATATGGCAAGTGAATATTTACAAAGAACAAAGAAATTTGGGATGCACTATTTGGACCTTTCTTGTACTTGTATTTGGGCTAAACAAAGAAGTGAGTCCAATTCGTACACTGTCATGATAAGTGAAAATATGCACACTTTATGCATTATATATAATCATATTTTAAGTTTTAAAATTCTTACTATTTTACAATAAATATAATTAATAATGATAAATTTGAGTAAATAAAATTGGACCCCTACTCAAAAGGGTAAATAATTTCCCCCAAAAAGAAAAGCCAGATACAAATTACTATAAGTGTTGTAACTTTTCTTTTTAACCAAAAGAGTCAAATCCAATGTTACTCTACACCTCTCTTAAGCAAAAAAAAATGATAGATAACAACAGAACACAGGTTACAACAAAACAATATGATTAAGAATCGAATCTCTATATAAAAAATCATAAAGTCTGACTAAATATTCATCTACCACATAAAATAACAACAGAATAGAAACTACAACAAACAATACAATAATCGAAATATCATAACAATATTAAACCTCACCTTTATACAAATTCCTTAAAGCTCGATCGAACTTTTATCTATCACCTATACTGAGCAGAAAAAATAACATATATCAATTGAACAATACGATAATCAAGATATCTGAATAATACAATTAAATTTAATATTTACACTGAAATTCCTTAAAGTCCGACCTAACATTTATCACATGTATTAAGCAAAAAAATAAAAAATAACAAATAACAAATAACAACAGAATAAATCGGCATCACAATAACAATATTTATTTTAGGGTCCATAATACACTCAACCCTAAATAAAGAATAAATATGATATAATATTTAATTATTTTTACCAATAAATATCGTATACATTAAATCAAACCACTATAAACAAAAATATAAAAAAATCAAAGAAAGTCTTTTGACAATGACAAAAATAATGTGGGATTAATTACCAAGAAAACAATACACCTATAATGAACCAATAATTGGTAGAAAGAATTCAAAAAAAAAAAAGAAATAATTCGGTTATATGTATTTTGGTGGACGAAGTGTTGTCCTTATAATGAATATATGTGTGAATTCAAAAGCTAAACCTAGATCAATTACAAAATAAAAACTATCTCTTGCCATATATTTTAGAACTCCTAATTCAGAAAAAAACAATTACCATATATTTTAGGAGACAATATTATAAATAAATTAAATAATAATTTAAAAAGGTGAAAAGACTATTTTGTATATTGTTCAGTGTTTTAATGAAGGGCAAAAAGTTCAAATCACATTTTTAAGGGTCTTCACACTTTTAATATATTACAAATTATAGATATAGATATATATGTAGATTATAGATATAGATATAGATTTTATATATATATATATATATAAAGGAGGTTTAGAGTATGCTGATGTGGCATACTTCTAAAGCTTGTTGACACCCATATATTCCACACAAGCGCCTCTTTATGGCATGACACATGCAACATTTTTGTATTTTTGCTGAATATTCTTTGATGTCATTCTCTCTATTTCAACCTCTAGGTGTAACCATTCCAAGATTCTGTACTTAATACTGTATTTTACTTGTTCTTCAATTAAGTTGTGAGAAGGAAATGTCTATAGACTGATGAAGGAAGGGGTGTTAATTATTCGTTTAATAAGTATATTATAATCTATAATATATTAAAAGTGTGAAGGGCCTTAGAAATGTTGTTTGAACTTTTGTCCTTCATTAAAAGTCTTTGATTTAGACAAAATAGTCTTTTCACTATTTTTCTAATATTTAAGAGTTGAAAATCAATTAAATATATTTATGATAAAATATTTACATATTAAAAAACATGTTTTTATTTCAGTAGAAAACGTACAATCTAATTTTCTTTTATTGATTTTTTGATGGACTTCTAATTATATGGGAACTCAAACTCCTATATATGGAAATTTTTCTTCTTTTAGCTCTTGTTTACGTTTTTTTCCCTTTTTTCTTTGTACAAAATCCTAAAATATAATTTATGTGACTCCAAAATGTAAAGAAAGTCAAATTCCTAGATACATGATGAGCTTTCATACTATCTTTTCTACACGTTTTTTATCATTATTTTATTTTTATCCTCAAATTTTCAATTGAAATCTTAAACTATCATAATTAAAGTGGAAAAATAATTAACTGATTTGAAAACTAATAATTAGATGACTATTTTTATGAGAATAACTATTTTTTTGATGATTAATATTTTTTTATTAGTTTGAGAATTCTAAATCAACTAAATTTAATTTTAGAAAAAATTAACAAAAATTTATAAATAAATATAAAAATGTTAGAATAAAATAAATTAAGAAGTACCAAGTTTTTGAAAGTTTTAAGTACATAATAAGAATGTAATCAATGATTTTGTAAATATTTGACTTTAAAAAAAAAAAATTATCGTACTACAGTGCATGGTTCAAATTGATTTGTTTCTCTTAGCCCCTGACAACAAGAGAAAGAGGTACTGCATGAAAAACGCAAACAACCACTTTAAATTTATGGTAAAATATATATGTTCTTACACTAAAATATATGTTTATGTTTACATTATTATACTAAAGTGTGAAGGAGTTTTAAAAAGTAATTTAAATTTTTTGCACTTTATCAAAAATCTCCACAATAGAAAAATAATTTAATTTTAAATAATCAAACGTTACACATGCGAGGCAGTTAAACTAGTAAATTTAAAGGATGTATAAATGGAAGTATTGAGATGGTAAAAGAATATAAAAGGAAAGAGGAAGAAGATGTTAATTGGCATAAAATTTGGAGTAAAATATGGATTTTAATTTATTGATTTTAGGCAAAAATTAGGACAAAGCAATTAAAAAAATATTGGCAAAATATCAAGTAAAAAATTAGAGGTGAATATTTGCATAGATTTGTCAATCATTGCAAATAATGAAGAGAATTATATTCTAACTTACATAATATATTAAATGTCTATTAAATAAAATATGAGGAAGTTCAATTTTTTTAAAAATCTCTTATGCATTGGAATGGGTATATCTTATGTATAAAAATGAAGATCGCTTATAAAAAGTCTGTAAAACTAAATAAAAAATAAAAAATTATAACATACAAAATTAGTTTTCCTCAATAATATAACCATGTACGAAAGTACATATTATCTATATGTATATATTGCGAAAAAAGGGATAATAAACAAGTAATTTCACCTATAATTAATATATATTTAATAATAATAATATATATATTACTCTTATATATAAATGAAGAGTTTTGGTACTACTATTTTATCTTTTAGTGCCTACTTGCTATTATTATTATTATTATTATTATTCATTTTTTTTGCTATTACTATTACTACTAGTATTATTATTATCACTTTTTTTTACTATTACTATTACTACTATTATTATTTTTTTTCAAATAATATAAATAATATTTAAGTAAAAGTTTGGTAATACTACTAATTTTTCTTTTAGTAGTACCAAACCTTTACTTTATTAGTAGTAGCACATTACTATTATTACTATTATTTCTATTTCTATTCTATTCTATTTATTATTATTATATTATTTTTTACTTAATATATAAGTGAAGTTGTGGTGACTATTAAAGGTATTTCGGTAATTTTAGTCACCCCAACCTTCACTTCTATATAGTAGTAAATAAAATGATTACACATGCATATGATTTTTCTTATATTTATTAGTTTTGTCCTCATTTTCATGGTGCAATAAAATAGTTACATATGCATATTGTTTTTTCTTATATTTATTAGTTTAATTTTGTCCTCATGTATTATTTTAATAATACTTTTATTTAGATCTTTGTAATTGAATTATACATGGTAGTATTTTTTTTTATAAATATCTTTTTGATCCTTATTAAATGACTACCAAGGGTTTTTCGATATATATAAGTGAAGGTTAGGGTGACTACCAAGGGTATTTTGGTAATTTTAATCACCCCAACCTTCACTTATATATAGTAGTAAATAAAATGGTTACATATGCACATGAGTTTTTTTATATTTATTAATTTTGTCCTCATTTTTATGCTGCAATAACATGATTACACATGTAAATTATTTTTTTCTTATATTTATTAGTTTTGCCCTCGTGTATTATTTTAATAATATTCTTATTTAGACCTTTGTAATTGAATTATACATGGCAGTATTTTTTTATAAATATCTTTTTTGTTCCTTATTAAATGACTATCAAGGATATTTCGATAATTTTAGGAATCAATAAAGTGGTTACACATGCATATTATTTTTTCCTTATATTTATTAGTTTTGTCCTCATTTTTATAGTACAATAATATGGTTACACATGCATATTACTTTTTTCTTATATTTATTAGTTTTTCCTTATTTATTATTTTAATAATATTTTTATTTAAACCTTTGTAATTGAATTATACATGATAGTAATTTTTTTATAAATATTTTTTTCCTTATTAAATGACTATCAAGGGTATTTTGGTAATTTTACGATGCAATAAAATGGTTACACATGCATATTGCTTTTTTCTTATATTTGTTAGTTTTGTCCTCATTTTTATAGTGCAATAAAATGGTTACACATGCATATTGCTTTTTTCTTATATTTATTAGTTTTGTCCTCATGTATTATTTTAATAATATTTTTATTTAGACCATTGTAATTGAATTATACATGGTAGTAATTTATTATAAATATCTTTTTGTTCCTTATTAAGTAACTATCAAGGGTATTTCGATAATTTTATGACGCAATAAATATTTCGGAATCGATGTATGTGTCTCCATTACTTATATATTTGAAATTTTCAAATGAGATGTGCATCATGTATTTTTTCAGGAATGTCCAAACGAATGACCTGTCGCCAACTATAGTTGCAACAATCTAGCTAGATTTTTATCCACTTATATAATCACTTTTGTATTGATTGGACTAGTCTAGCAAGCTCAATTTCATTCCACACTGAATGTATATATTATGTTAACATCGGTTCATTGTACTGCATTTCTTTTCTTTTACTATTATACTAAACAATTACAATAAGTAGGAAATAATCTTTTGCAAAGTTAGATCTCTTTTGCACATTGTTATTGTCAAAATGCCCGTGCATTGCACGGGCACAAGTATATATCTAGTGTGTGTATATATATATATATATATATATATATAAAGTTGAAACAAAGTGGTTAATTATCTCATGATCTCTTAACCATGTAAGCTATTTTGAGACATTTTTAGCTAACATATTAACTATTTTGAAACAGAGAAAGTTAAATGTTGCTAAGAATTTTCTCATAATCATTTAGTTTTAAGAGTTGCACGCCAAATTTTGGCAGTTCCAGTAAGTATATTTAAAGGCAATGGTATTCCATCGTGCTTAAATTATAGTCTGCCTCTGATTAACTAGGTGTATAAAACTAGTGTAATTTTTTAATTCCTTATATTTTATCCAATCAATGTGAGAGATAGAACAGGAGAGTTATTTAAAGGGATCGATTATCTCCTTTTTCGCGTTAGATATAATGCAATTTAGGTAAAAAGTTTCAATTTTAATAATATATGGTTTCCTTATGGTTGGAATTAATTAAATTGAGATCTCATTATTAATTAGTAAGATCATCTTAAAAATTGAAAAAAGGATAGAGATTACGTGATTGTGTATGCATGCAATTAAGGTAATTAATAAGAAAAACTGACAAATTCCTTTCTTTAAAGATTTGAATGAATTAAATTTGAGATCTCTTTATTAGTTAACCATATATTTTAATTTTGGACACAAAATTTGAGGTCTCTATATAAAGTATGAGTATTATTATTATTAGTATCTGTAAAAAATCTATACATTTTAGTCTATTATATAATAGGTATAGCATTTATTTTACCTGTTTCTTTACCATATAGATGAATCAAAGACAAATAAGTTCTTAGTTATGCCTTCGTGTGTTGTTCCCCTTCGTGTATGTTGATTTGACTGCTCACATCTTTAGCCAAGAATAACTAAACCTGCAGCATTTTCAAGAAAAAATGACAAGAATCCTATAGATTCTGACAACCTTTTGCCGGCTCTTACTCTTTCAACTCTTTGATTCGGTAATCTGTCTTTTATTATTATTATTATTTACCATGATTATTTGTTTTATCAGAAGGATTTGATAAGTTCTTTGAATTGTTCTTGTGCTATTTGTTTGTGGGGTATTTTATTAATTTTCAGTAGAAGGCTAGTAGTAAATAGTTTTGCGTCATGTCTCTTCTGGTAGTAGTATTAGTATATATTTTTCTTTTCTACTTGTTGTATCGTATACCTCTGTTTTCTTACTTGCTACTGTTATTACTGCTTATGTCTTCATAAATATCCTCGTGTTTTTGCTTTCCTTGCCGAGGATTTATGGGAAACAAATTTTCTACTTACCAAGGTAGGGGTTACGTATGTTGTTGTTGAAGAAGAAGCATGTAGAAAGAGAGATGTTTTGCTTTGTCTCATAAGTATTTGGTTAGCTTGCAATATTTTCATGAATGGATGATGATTTGTGAGTGGCTATTTATGAGTGGTTTGCTTTGTCCTTTGAAATCTCATGGACACTAGTTTGATTCATGTACAGTTTCCATACATAGAGATGATGAAGAACAACTTATTTTTTCGATCATCAACTAATGATACAAACAAGACCCCTTAACCACCATTAAAGTCCAAGCAAGTTTCTTCTTGGAGGAGTGTTTCATTATCATCTGGATCCTTCTATGACAGTGGGTCAAGAAAAAAGAATTTCACGGATCTGAGCAAATCTCCCCATGGTCACAGTAAGAAAGTTCATCCTAAGAAATTTGGCCATGATTCAAGCCGCTATGCATATCATTTTGCTGTAGCTTCCTTTTTCACACTTAAACTGATGTTTTAATTTGCATTTGCTTGTCCAAAGTAATGAAAAATGTTTCTTCACGGCAGAGACCTTAGCGTTCCACTGCTGATTCGAACTATTAGAAGATTGACAAAGGAGAAGGTACAAATGGCTTCTGAAGTTTCAAGCTTGCTACGGAATCAAGTTGCTGAAAGGGCTTCTGCTAAGGAAGAAGCCAGCATATTACAGGCAGAACTAGATTCACGGACACGAAGATTGGAGACAAAAAAGAATAAGTTACAATCAGTACTGGAAAAGAAGCTGGATAGAAGATCCAACGATTGGTCTCTAAAACTTGAGAAATACCAAATTGAACAACATGGACTCCGTAAAAGGGCGAGGGAGCTTGTAGAGCAAAATGTCTCTCTACAAAGGGAAGCCTCTTCATTTAATGAGAAGGAAGTAGATAATAGAATCAAGATGTCATTTTCAGAGAAACACCTTGAAGATTTGTCTAAGAGAATATAGCAAGTGTCAGAGGAGAATCAAAATCTAAGGCAGCAACTCACTCAGTTACAAGCGGAATATCGAGTAGCTCAAGATAATAGAGATTATGCTCGAGAAAACTACCAGGAAAAGGTTAAACAACTTAAATCAGAGACTTTGCTGACAACTGTGCTAAGGGAGAAGCTCTATTCCGAGGAGATGGACATAAAACAACTTCAAGCTGATCTAGCCGCAACAGTTAGAGGTAACGACATTCTCAAATGTGAAGTTCAAAATGCGTTGGATGCTCTTTGTTATGCCATACCCAAGTTAAAATATCTCGAGCTTCAGGTAAGCAGGCAATGTTAAGATCTCGTTGCAACAGAATAGTTTTTATTTTTTAACTTTGGATACCTCATCTTCATATATGATAGCCTGTCTGCATGTTACTCTCTCTGCATTAGCTTTCTACTTTTGTTTGATTTTAGGTTCATCTTTTTTCCACCTGAAGTTCACGGTTTTCTTTATGAACTTTTATACATGAGTTTCTAGCATGTGGTAGTCTTCTGTGTCATGTCTGATCGCCTTAATGTGTAATCACTTGGACCAACCAAGAACATGATAAACTTTGTGATATCCTCAAACCCATTGATCTGATTGTGCTCTGATGTGGTAAAGTTACCCGAAGGGGTTTCGGTAAGTTTGCTCGTTCATCTTACTTAATTTTTGGACAAGCTCACGAGTTATCTACTGTGAATTTTAACAGTTAAAAAGGATTCATGATTTGGTTGAACTTCTAGGCTATGAGTTTGTTTTGAATTTCTGATGAAATGTTATTGGTGATCTTTATGTCTTTGTTGTTTTTCATGGTTTACGGTTGATTCTGGCAGGTGCTAAAAAAGGACGAAAATATCAACCAGCTCACTAATGATTTGCAAGAATGCATGAAGGAACTTGGCGTCGTGAAGGGGATACTACCAAAAGTGTTTCAGGTGAGGGATTTTATGTGAGAGGAAGTTAAGAGCTATAATGAGATGAACATGCTGTTGAATTATGAGATCAACATGTTGAAAAAGAAGGTAGATACCCTCGACAAAGATATTCTTATGAAAGAGTGTCAAATCACAATCTTGAAAGACTGGATAGGCAAACCTTTCGACCTTCTTGCAAGTCCTGTTGGAGTGATGGATGCTAAATGGCCAAACTATAATTCATATTTTGTTCATTGACTATAGTGTTCATACTTCTCGTATACTTACTGGTTTTACTCTTATTCTTTCCCCCTTTGATACTTGTTATAGAAAGTTTGCTTCTTTCTTTTGCAACCTTTTTGAATCTCCAATTGTAAACATTTCTTTTACTTTCTGGTGATTAAGACAATGAACTTCTTTTGCTTCAAGACAATCTACAACAGCTATGGAGTGGACATACCCGCTAACTCATACAGAACGATTCCAGAACTCAGCACCAAAGTAAGGCAGAAAATTTTAGGCAGTAGAGCAAGTAAATATTATTTCTAAAATAAACATCAATTAGCCCCATGGTAGAAAAGCCACACCTACTTCATCCTATACTAAGTCACTTTACAAATGACACATCTATTGACATTATGTAAATAGTGTAACAGAAGTGAGATGTCGTATAGATATGAAAAGGGCATACCTTTTAGCAAACGTCCGGATTATGAGACTTGAAGGCAAGACTCTTCCCTGGCGTGATGTCGTAGGGCTGGAAACATGTGAGCATAAGAGGGATAAGGATGTGTAAACATATTACTTCATGTGAGCATAGTGGAATCTTAATGGATCAAATTATTTAGTCCTGAAAGAGGTAGAAATAAGGAAGGTTGCATTACTTGTAACATATTTCTTATTCATACTGAGACTTTTCATAAAATCCTTTGTTTATACATTAGCCTTATTGACTCTATGAGAACGATAAGGAATGATTTGTAGGCACATATCTTTACTGTAATCACATAAAACAACTGACAACTTATTAGTATAGTCACTGGGATTTCTGCTTGCAAATATTTGTATCCCCAATAAAGTTGTTGCAACCATACCAGCGGAACATGTTAGATATTTGACGTCCATAAATGAATTACAAATTTAACAGTGAGGAACATGTTTTGATTCAAAAGGGACTATGTTTGGTTAAGCAGAACATGTTTTCATTCAAGAGCGACCATGTTTTGTTAAGCAGGAGTAACCGGGCATACCTTTGGGCGGCCATCTGCATTGTGCACCTTCTGATTATTAAATTGAAGTAGGCATAACTTTTTGCATCGGTTTGGATTGGGAACCTGTTGATTGGTAAATTAAATAAAGCACTCCACAGCAACCCTATGAACAATTGTTTCCCCATGAATTTTTTGCTACAATATGAGCGGAACATGTACCATACCAGCGGAACATGATGGAGAGTTGAGGTCCATAAAAGTATTAAAAATTTAACATTCAATGACATGTTTTGATTCGAAAGCGACTATGTTTGGTTAAGCAGTAGTAAAAGGGCAGACCTTTTGCCGTCCGTCCGAATTATGAATCATCTGATTATTAAATGGATTTAAAAATTCCAGATCAAGGCTAAAACCACCAGTTTTTTCCATGAAGTTGTTGCTACCATACCAGCGGAACATGTCGAGATGTGACATCCGTAAAAGAATTAAAAAATTAACAGTGAACAAAACGTTTGCATTAGAAAGTGATTATGTTTTGGTTAGGCAGAAGTAACATCACATACTTTTTTGTGTCTGTCCAGATTGAGAACCTGCTGATTGGTATATTGAATAAAATACTACACAACAATCTAGTGAACAATTGTTAGAAAAAAATATTCCACAACAATCCTGTGAACAATTGTTTCCCCAAAAACTTGTTGGTAGCATACCAGAGCAACTTGTTAGAGATTTCACAAAAGTGAGTATGTTTGATTAAGCAGGAATAACTGGGAATACCTTTTGGCTTCTGTAATTACAAATTTAACAGTGAAGAACATGTTTTGATTCAAAAGGGACTATGTTTGGTTAAGCAGATCATGTTTTCATTCTAGAGCAACTATGTTTTGTAAAGTTGGAGTAACATGGCATACCTTTGGGCGTCCATCTGCATTGTGAACCTTCTGATTATTAAATTGAAGTAGGCATACATTTTTGCGTCTGTTTGGATTGGGAACCTGCTAATTGGTAAATTAAATAAAGAATTCCACAACAACCCTGTGAACAATTGTTTCCCCATGAATTTTTTGCTACAATATGAGCGGAACATATACCATACCAGTGGAATATGATGGACAGTTGAGGTCCATAAAAGTATTAAAAATTTAACATTCAATGACATGTTTTGATTCGAAAGCGACTATGTTTAGTTAAGCAGTAGTAAAAGGGCATACCTTTTGTCGTTCGTCGCCATAACAATGAAGTAGGAACTTATTGGTATATCAATGAAACATTTTGGAGTCATTAATAGCACATGGATCTTGTTTGAGTAACCGGATACCTTCTGACATTCATTAGTGCGATAAACATGTAAGATTTGGAAAACAAGTAAGTATTGGAATGTCTTGACATCTTCTAGGGTGGAAACAAGTTCATTGGTAACATAGGACATCATACAAAACCATTATGGATCACATGTTATTGAATAACTTTGGAAACTTTCTTAATAGAACAATTGTTCACTTTCATGCCAAAGATATGGTATAGAGTATGCTTTACATACCTGAATGTCAACCATCAATACTAGTCCCAAATGGACTTCCCGTCTTTTCGGATTACTTATCTACAATGAACATATATAGCAATCTAGTATTAGCAACCAAACGTCACAATTCAATTATTTGAATTCACCAAACTAGTGGTTAAGTAGTAAGCCTTAATTACACCATAAAGGGTGTCAATTTAACCCTCTTATACTCCAATTACATTCACATGCCATGCATATTCATACAACATCCTCCAATATCAAGTTTGGATTCATTTATCCTTCCAACCAATCCATTAAACCAAATTGAGCCATAGACATGAATAATCATCGATTTAATAGTATATCACCATATCCACCTTCCATAACTCAATTACCATATCCACTTTCCATAATTCAATACAACGAAACCATGCAAAATAGTCCATAACCCTATTTCCATCACCTTTCAATAACAACCAATACATATAATCCTCTATCACACATATACATATGGAAAAGAACAAAGGCAAATAATATTCATACCTTAGAATTACCTCTTGATTATGCAATCCTGTTTGCACAAATAATAAGTGCCGTTCGAAGCTCTCGAGATGACAAACGTAGTTATCGGATTACTTTGAAATTTCTACGGTTGAATCAAAAGTAATTTAAAGGTCAAATTTGACTATGGATTGTTATTTCACAATGATTGATGATGAAAATGATCTTTTGAACTCATATACATGTATATATACACATATTCCCGTCCATAATATAATAGGAAATGACCAAAATACCTTTAAAATTTAAATAATGTCAAATCTGTCCTTTAGTGGACTGTTTTGATAAGCTAAAGTAGATCGACCATAACTCTTTGCTCCGATATTGGATTTGGGTGAAATTGGTATCGTTGGAAGGATAATTCAAAGGGCTTTCATTTCATATAAAGTAGGCCACCCAGTTCGTCATGTACAAGGAGTTATGGTCGTTTGAAGTTGACCCTAAACATCTATTTTGATAGGCTGAAGTAAAACGAGTATAAATCCTTACTCAGACGTTGAATTTGGATGAAACCAATTGCATTGTAAAGAAGACTCAAAGATATTTCTTTTAATAGGTCCCAACTCTCCCAGTTCATTATATTAAGGGAGTTATGATAGTTCGAAGTTGACCCAAAAATTCGGCTGGCCTTAGTAGTTTGTGTGCAGGAAATTTTCCTGCATATTTACTATTCCCAAATATCCCGGCCACCGTTTTATAATTTCGAACGTGCTCGATTATATCCGAAACCAATCCATTTTTGGAAATCTTTATATCGTTGGAAAGCTTATTCAATAACCTTTGCATGGAACCATCGACGGACAAATTCTGGTATAAATAAAATAAAAAATTAATTCCATATAAATAAGACCAATACACGTACTTGAATACAGGGTGTTACAGTTGTAGCCCATGGTTTCGAGGGTGGGACCGAGGTCCGAGCATGTTGTGGGCTAAAAATTGATCGAAACGTGCCAAGGAGGGTGGGGATCATCCCAGTGTGGTCCATTTTAATTTTCGTGGCCATTTGGGTGGACAAACAAGCAAAACGGCGCATACGGGACATTTTTTGGCCTAATCGGTGTGCTATAGACCACTGTTTCGGCGCTGGGCCTGGGTCTGGGTGTGCTGTGGGCCAAAAATTGATCGGTGCCTTCCAGGGAGGTTGGGGATCATCTCAGTGTGGTTCATTTAAATTTTCTTGGGCATTTTTATGGACAAACGGGTGAAACAGCGTGAACGGAGCATATTTGGACCAAATCAGTGTGCTATAACCCACGGTTTTGGGGGTGAGCCTGGGGTCCGGGCGTGCTGTGGGCCGAAAATCGACTGGGGCATGCCAAGGAGGTTGAGGATTGTCTCAATGTGGTCCGTTTTAATTTTCTCGGCTATTTGGGAGGACAAACGGGCAAAACAGTGCAAACAGTGCATTTTTGGGCTAAATCGGTGTGCTATAATCAACGGTTTTGGGGGTGGGCCCAGGGTTCGGGCGTGCTCTGCCGAAAATTAACTGGGGCATGCCAAAGAGGTTAGGAATCGTCGCAGTGTGGTTTGTTTTAATTTTTGTTGCCATTTGGGTGGACAAACGAGCAAAACGGCGCGAATGAGGCATTCTCGGGCCATATCGGTGTGCTAGATCCCCCGATTTTGGGGGTGGGCCAGGGGTTCGAGCATGTTATGAGTTGAAAATCGACCGGGGCATGCCAGGGAGGTTGGGGATTGTCCCAGTGTGGTCCGTTTAATTTTGTATGGCCATTTGGGTGGACAAACGGGCGAAACGGCATGAACAGGACATTTTTAGGTCAAATCGATGTACTATAGCCCACAGTTTTGGGGGTGGGCTCGAGGTCCGGGCATTCTGTGGGCTGAATATCACTCGGGGCGTGCTAGAGAGGTTAGGGATCATCCCAGTGTGGTCCGTTTAAATTTTTGTGGCAATTAGGGTGGACAAATAGGAGAAATGGTGTGAAAGAGGCGTTTTCGGGCCAAATCTGTGTGCTATAGCCCACGGTTTCGGGGGAAGACCTGTGGTCCGGGTGTGCTGTGGGCCAAAAATTGACCGGGGCTTGCCAGGGAGGTTGGGGATCATCTCAGTGTGGTGTGTTTAAATTTTTGTGGTCATTTGGGTGGACAAATAGGCAAAATGGCGCGAACGACACATTTTTGGGCCAAATCGATGTGCTATAGCGCACAGTTTTGGGTGTGGGCCTGGGGTCCGGGCGTGCGGTGGGCTGAAAATCGACCAGGGCATTCCAGGGAGGTTAGGGATCATCTCAGTTTGATCCGTTTAAATTTTGTGGCCATTTGGGTGGACAAACGGGCAAAACAGTGCGAACGAGGCAATTTTGGGCCAAATCGGTGTGTTATAGCCCACGTTTTTGGGGGTGGGCCCGAGGTCCGGGCATGCTGTGGGCCAAAAATCGATTGGGGCGTGCCAAGGAGGTTGGGGATCGTCCCAGTGTGGTCTATTTTAATTTTCGTGGCCAATTAGGTGGACAAACGTGCGAAATGGCACGAACGGGGCATTTTCGGGCCAAATCGGTGTGCTATAACCCACGGTTTCAAGGGTGGGCCCTGGGTCCGGTCATGCTGTGGGCTGATGTTGACACCCAATTTTGACATTCCGATATCAATTTTAGGCTGTTATTTTAACAAGTTATTAATTTTTAAATATTAGTATTTTTTGCACATTTTCTTGCATCAAACAGATTTTTGACATATCGCATTCATAATTTGGAAAGTGTATAAATTATTTTATTATCTTTTAGAATAATTTTTTATAATTTTTTAAATTAAATATGACATTTTATATAATTCTATTAATTAAATTATTTTTTCATGTAATTATGCACACTCACATTTTTCGTACATGCACTGACTAATTTTACATTATTTAATGCTATATTATTATCTTTATTTATTATTATTTATTGACCTTGTTATTATATATATTATTACTTTTTATTATGATTTATTATTTAATTATAATTTTTTATTTTTTATTATTTGTTATTTATTATTTAATATTATTATTTATTCTTTAATTATTATCCCTACTTTAAATAATAGCCTAAATTAAAATTATTGTGCACAATTTATTTACCTTTTAGTCCAATACAATCTTATCCTATTCTACCCAATCCATTACAATCTTACCCAATTTATTATCAATCTAGTCAATTTACATTTAATTTATGACAATTTTAGCCACTTGATGTTAATTTCAGCCTAACCTATGACAATTCTAATCACAATCTTAAATCCCAGCCATTGATTAAAATTGATCTAACGGCTGAGGTCAATCTTCACCTCTTTCCTTTTAAGACCAAAGAAGAAACCCTAAGCCCTCCATTCTTCTCCAAAAACAGCCTCCACCACCCTCTCTCTACTTTCTCTCTCTGCCTCTCTTCTCCCCCTCGTCAAGCCGCCTTCACCTCCTCCTCTCCGTTTTCCTCCGCCGTCCACCACTCCGGCATACCGTCGACGAAGACGAAGCAGCCAACAGAGGCTACCCACGCCGCCATGCAACCACCCCGCTCCGGTGACCCCCCGCCGTCATATCCGGCGAAAACAGCGACAACAGCGCCAACCAACTGCTCCACCTCCATTATCCTCTCAACGCCGCCGCCATCGAACCCTCACACCGCTGCTCCAACCAGAGCCGCCAGCGCCACAGCCCATTCCTCCGATCACCTTCCATCCCCGCTATCCGCATCCCCAACGGCAATAACATCAACGAAACCAGCCCCTTTCGATCACGCCACAATCTCTGCTCGTCACTGTCAAATTACGACGGATTTGTCATGAATCCGTCTAGTTTGGTACCCTCATTTAATCTCGTGTCTCAAATTAACACTATCATCTTTAACAGTTTATTAATTTTTGAATTAGTGACATTCAATTTTGATTTTGTGATTCGATTCTTTTAGTTTCATGTTTGTTTGTAATGCTAAAACCCCCAAAATTCATGAGGCTTAACTTTAACTTCAAATTTTTAGTTAGGATGCTGATTCGTGTTTGCTCTCATATGTGGATGGTGTCAGCTGGTACAGTATTGACAAAATATTTACTCTTAGATTGAATAATTTTGAGACTGATTGCCTATATCATTTTAAGGATTCGAGTTGACTCGGGCATGTACAATTTACTGTGATTAAGTAGTATTTTACGTGATTAATTACTTGGTATCCGAATCTTTTGATTACAAATGGAAGTATCTTTTGGCTGACCTTGCTAAGTGCGTATTCTATTTTTGGTGAATTATTCCACGTGATTTTTCTCACCCAATTTGCATAATTTACTTAATTGCTTATTTATGCTATTAGAAAATTTGTGAGAGTGTATTTACGGTGATTTATCATATTGATTTATTTTATTGATTTGATCTTCTTAAATTATTATTCCCTCTTTTACTTTACCCTTAATTGCTTAGGTCACCTATTTAAAGAAATTTTTTCCTTAATTGACTGCTTAGCATATCTTTCTCCCACTTAATTGATTCAGTTTGTTAATTGATTTCTTAGAATATTTTACTGTCCTTTCTTATAGACATTAATTGATTCTATTACTATTTCTTCCTTTTACTTCTTTATCCTCCCCCACTATATAACAAATATATAGACTCTCTCTGTGACAAAAGCTTAATTACTTTATTACTTTGACACTTATTTTGGGAGCATCAATCTTGAGCTTTGGGTAGCAATTCATTTTTCAGAATTCGTGCTTCTTGGTTCTCTTATTATTATTTTCGTCGACTACTTGTAAGTCTCTCATCGATGCATTTATATATCTAGAAAGCATGTTCATTGGAGTAGTTTAATAATTGCTTACTATTTGTTTAATTGTTCGATGTGTCAAACTGTGTGTAGTTTTGTCTTCTTGCCTTGCTCTTTTGCTTTGTATCTAACAGGTATTCGAGATTGCAAGAGTCGTCGGGGAGTTTACAATAAATTGTATTAGTCTATTTAGTTTTATTTTGTTATTATTTGGCCTGTAATAATCTTGTAAAAACGTTACTATTATTGTAACAATAATTTTGGGGAACGCTTCGCGGGGGCGGGGATTTATGTACTCTGTGAATAATATAAGTAGGCACAACTTAGGATTACGTGCAATACGTGTTACGTGGGTCATCAAGGCACAATGAATCTAGGATTCATTAACATATGCAGCGCTTAATTTTGTTTATTAAAGAATCTTAGCATTAAGTGTAAATATGCCTATCATGTTAGCACGAATATAAGCATATTAACTTGACATTATGTATTATAACATATTGGGTGTCTTAATTTGACATGTGGCATACCAACGTACTTTGGCATGTTAGACTCTAAAACATGATAATGCATCTTTAGAACATTAGTATGTTAAGTTCAAACATACGAGCATATTGTAAACATGTTAAATGGTGGATTTTAACGAGTTAATATATTCTTAGCATGATCATGATTTTAAGCACGTCTATCCATGAATATGTTAACAATTAATCTCATGCTAGTTAAATATTACATTTACGTCTATCGCATTTTCTAATATGTTAATACAATTTTTGACATGTTTAATAATATTTCAGCATGTTTAACACAATTTTCAGAATGTTTAACAATATTTTCAACATGTTTAATACAATTTCCAGCATGTTTAAATCATGTTTTTGTATAATTAGACAATTTGAGCACGTTATTGGGGGTGAGCCTAGGGTTCAGGCGTACTGTAGGCCAAAAATTGTTTGGGGTGTACCAAGGAGGTAGGGGATTGTACCAATGTGGTCAGTTTTAATTTTCGTGGCCATTTGGGTGGACAAACGGGCGAAACGGTGCGAATGGGGTATTTTTGGCCCAAATTGGTGTGTTATAGCCCACGGTTTCGGGGGTGGGCTCGAGGTTCGGGTGTGCTGTAGGACAAAAATCTATTGAGGCTTGCCAGTGAGGTTGGGGATCATCCCAGTGTGGTTCGTTTAAATTTTCGTGGCCATTTAGGTGGACAAACAGGCGAAACAACGCGAACAAGGCTATTTTGGGCCAAATTGGTGTGCTATAGTTCACTATTTTGGAGGTGGGATCGGGGTCTTGGTGTGTTATGGGCAGGCGTGCCAGGAAGGTTGGGGATCGTCCCAGTATGGTTCGTTTAAATTTTTGTGGCCATTAGGGTGGATGAACGGGCGAAACGACACAAACGAGGCATTTTTTGGCCAAATCGGTGTGCTATAGCAAACGGTTTTGAGGGATGGGGGGTTCGGGCGTGCTGTTGACCAAAAATATACCAGGGCATGCCAGAGTAGTTGGGGATCATCCCAGTGTGGTCTGTTTAAATTTTTGTTGCCATTTGGGTGGACAAATGGGCGAAACGGCGCAAACTGGGCTTTTTTGGTGGTTTTGGGGGTGGGCCCAAGGTCTGCGCGTGCTGTGTGCCAAAAATTGATAGGGGCATGCCAGGGAGGTTGGGGATCATCTCAGTGTGGTCTGGTTAAATTTTCGTGGCCATTTGGGTGGACAAACGGGTGAAATGATGCGCACGGGGCATTTTCGGACCAAATTGATGTGCTACATAGCCCATAGTTTTGGGGGTGGGCTCGGGGTCCGGGCGTGCTATAGGTTGAAAATCGATTGGGGTATACCATGGAGGTTGGGGATTGTCCCAGTATGGTTCGTTTAACTTTTCATTGCCATTTGGGAGGACAAACGGGCGAAACGGGCGAACGAGACATTTTCATACTAAATCGATGTGCTAATGCCCATGGTTTTGAGGGTGGGCCTAGGGTTCGGGCGTGCTGCGGGTCAAAAATCAATCGGGGCGTGCTCGGGAGATTGGGGATCATCCCAGTATGGTCTATTTAAATTTAGGTGGCTATTTAGGTAGACAAACGGGAAAAACGGTGTGAACGGGTTATTTTTGGGCCAAATCGGTGTGCTATAGCCCATGATTGCGGGGTTTGGCTTAGGGTCCGGGCGTGCTGTGGGCCAAAAATTGACCGAGGTGTGCCAGGGAGGTTGGGCATCGTCCCAGTGTAGTTCGTTTAAATGTTCGTGGCCATTTGGGTGGATACACAATTGAACGGGGCAATTTCGGGTCAAATCGGTGTGCTATAGCCTACAGTTTTGGGGGTGCGCACAGTGTACGAGCATGTTGTGGGACAAAAATTGACCGGGGCGTGACATAGAGGTCGGGGATCGTCCCAGTGTGGTTTGTTTAAACTTTTATGGCCATTTGGGTGGACAAATGGGTGAACGGAGCATTTTCGAGCCAAATCGGTGTGCTATAGCCCACGATTTTGAGGGTGGACCAGGGGTTCGGGCATGTTGTATGCCAAAAATTAATCGGGGCATGCCAAGGAGGTTGGGTATCATCCCAGTGAAGTTCATTTTAATTTTTGTGAACTTTTGGGTGGACAAACGGGCGAAATGGCACGAATAGGCCATTTTCGGTATAAATCTAGCCCACGGTTTTGAGGGTGGGCTCGGGGTCCGGGCGTGCTGTGTGCCAAAAATCTACCGGGACATGCCAGGGAGGTTGGGGATCGTCCTAGTATGGTCCGTTTAAATTTTTGTGGCCATTTGGGTGGACAAACGGGTGAAACATCGCGAACGGTGCATTTTTGGGCCAAATCGGTGTGCTATGGCCCACGGTTTTAGGGGTGGGCTTGGGGTTCGGGCATTCTGTGGGCCAAAAATTGATCGACGCCTGCCAGGGAGGTTGGGGATCAGCCTAGTGTGGTCCATTTAAATTGATTGAGGCATGCCAGGGAAGTTGGGGATAGTGTCAGTATGGTTCGTTTAAATTTTTGTGGCCATTTGGGTGGACAACTTGGCAAAATAGCGCGAACGAGGCATTTTTGGGCCAAATCGGTGTGTTATAGGCCATGGTTTTGGGGGTGGGTCCAGGGTCCGAGCATGCTGTGGGCCAAAATCGACCGAGGCATGCCAAAGAGGTTGGTGATCATTCTAGTATAGTCCGTTTTAATTTTTGTGGCCATTTGTGTGGACAAAGAGGGGAAATGGCGCGAACGGGGTATTTTTTAGCCAAATCGGTGTGCTATAGCCCACGGTTTTGGGGTTGGGCATGAGGTTCGACCGTGCTATGGGACGAAAATCAATCGGGGCATGCCAATGAGGTTGGGGATCATCCCAATGTGGTTCGTTAAATTTTTTGTGGCCATTTAGGTGGACAAACAGGCGAAAAAGTGAGAACGGGGCTATTTCGCGCTAAATCGATGTGCTATAGTCCACTATTTTGGGGGTGGGCCTAGGCTCTGGGTGTGCTGTGGGCCAAAAATGGACAAAGGCGTGCCAGGGAGGTTGAGGATCGTCCCATTATGGTTCATTTAAATTTTCGTGGCCGTTAGGGTGGACATATAGGTGAATGGGGCATTTTTGGGCCAAATCAGTGAGCTATAGCCCACGATTTTTGGGGTGGGCCTGGGGTCCGGGCGTATTGTGGGTCGAAAATCGTTTGGGGCGTACCAAGGAGGTTAGGGATCGTACCAATATGGTTCGTTTTAATTTTCATGGCCATTTGGGTGGACAAACAGGCGAAACGGTAATGGGGCATTTTTGGCCCAAATTGGTGCGCTATAGACCACGATTTTGGGGGTGGGCTCGGGGTCCGGGTGTGCTGTAGGACGAAAATCTATTGGGGCGTGCCAGTGAGGTTGGGGATCATCCCGGTGTGGTCCGT
Source organism: Capsicum baccatum var. pendulum (assembly GCA_030864225.1). NCBI lineage: Eukaryota > Viridiplantae > Streptophyta > Magnoliopsida > Solanales > Solanaceae > Capsicum > Capsicum baccatum. The sequence continues at coordinate 12,759,255 of CM061557.1, forward strand.
TTAAATTTTCGTGGCCATTTAGGTGGACAAATAGGCGAAATAGCGCGAACAGGGCTATTTCGGGCCAAATTGGTATGCTATAGTCCACTATTTTGAAGGTGGGATCGGGGTCTTGGTGTGTTATGGGAGGGCATGCCAGGAAGGTTGGGGATCGTCCCAGTATGATTCGTTTAAATTTTCGTGGCCATTAGGGTGGACGAACGGGCGAAACGACATGAATAGGGCATTTTTTTGCTAATCGGTGTGCTATAGCCCATGGTTTTGAGGGATGGGTTTAGGGTCCGAGCTTGCTGTTGACCGAAAATGTACTGGGGCATGCCAGAGAAGTTGGGGATCATCCCAGTGTGGTCTGTTTAAATTTTTGTTGCCATTTGGGTGGACAAACGGGTGGAATGGCGCAAGTAGGGCTGTTTTGGTAGTTTTGGGGGTGGGTCCAGGGTCCGCGCGTGCTGTGTGCCAAAAATTGATCGGGGCGTGCCAGGGAGGTTAGGGATCATATCAGTGTGGTCTGGTTAAATTTTTGTGGCCATTTGGGTGGACAAACGGGCGAAATAACGCGAACGGGGTATTTTCGAACCAAATTGATGTGCTACATAGCTCACAGTTTTAGGGGTGGGCTCGTGGTCCGGGCGTGCTGTAGGCTGAAAATCGATTAGGGCGTGCCATAGAGGTTGGGGATCGTCCCAGTATGGTCCGTTTAAATTTTCGTGGCCATTTGGGAGGACAAACGGGCGAAACGGGCGAACGGGGCATTTTCATACCAAATTGATGTGCTAATGCCCATGGTTTCGAGGGTGGGCCTAGGGTCCGGGCATGCTGCGGGTCGAAAATCGATCGGGACGTGCCAGGGAGGTTGGGGATTGTCCCAGTATGGTCTATTTAAATTTTGGTGGCCATTTGGGTAGACAAACGGGCAAAATGGTGTGAACGGGTTATTTTTGGGCTAAATCGGTGTGCTATAGCCCATGATTGCGGGGGTTGGCCCGGAGTCCGGGCGTACTGTGGGCCAAAAATCGACCGAGGTGTGCCAGGGAGGTTGGGGATCATCTCAGTGTAGTTCGTTTAAATGTTCGTGGCCATTTGTGTTGACACACGATTGAACGAGGCATTTTCTAGCTAAATCAGTGTGCTATAGCCCACAGTTTTGGGGGCGGGCACAGTGTACGAGCATGTTGTGGGCCAAAAATTGACCAAGGTATGCCATGCAGATCGGGGATCATCCCAGTGTGATCTGTTTAAATTTTCGTGGCTATTTGGGTGGATAAACAGGAAAAACAGCGCGAATGAGGCTTTTCAGGCTAAATTGGTGTGCTATAGCCCACGATTTTGGGGGTAGTCCCGAGGTCTGAGTGTGCTGTGGGCCAAATATTGACCGGGGCATGCCAGGGAGTTTGGGGATCATCCCAGTGTGTTCTGTTTAAATTTTCATGGACACTTGGGTGGACAAACGGCTTAAACATCGTGAATGGGGCATTTTCTGGCCAAATCAGTGTGCTATAACCCACGGTTTTGGGGGAGGGACCGGGGTTTGGGCATGCTTTCGGCCAAATATTGACCGGGGCATGCCATGGAGGTTGGGGATCATCCTTGTGTGGTCCGTTTAAATTTTTTTGGCTATTAGGGTGGACAAACGGGCGAAACCGTGTGAACGATGCTTTTTTAGGCCAAATCGGTCTACTATAGACCACAGTTTTTGGGTTGGGATTGGGGTTTGGGCGTGCAGTGGGCGAAAAGTCGACCGAGGCATGCCAGGGAGGTTGAGGATCATCCCAGTGTGGTCCGTTTAAATTTTTTGGCCATTTGGATGGATAAAAGGGCAAAACGGCGCTAATGGGGCATATTCAGGTTAAATCGGTGTGCTATAGCCCACGATTTTGAGGGTGGGCCAGGGGTTCGGGCATGCTGTATGCCAAAAATTAATCGGGGCATGCCAAGGAGGTTGGGTATCAGCCTAGTGAAGTCCGTTTTAAATTTCGTGAACTTTTGGGTGGACAAACGGGCGAAACGACACGAATAGGGCATTTTCGATCGGAGCGTGCCATGGAGGTTGGATATCATCCCAGTTTGGTCCATTTTAATTTTCGAGGCCATTTGGGTGGACAAATTGGAGAAACGACAAGAAGGGGGAGTTTTTGGGCCAAATCAGTGTTTAATAGCCTACGGTTTTAGGGGTGGGCCAAGGGTCTGGGCGTGCTGTGGGTCGAAAATTGACCAAGCCGTGCCAGGGAGGTTGGGGATCATCTCAGTATGGTCCGTTTAAGCTTTTATGGCCATTTGGGTGGACACACATGCAAAACGGCATGAACGGGGCATTTTTGAGCGAAATCGGTGTGCTCTAGCACACGAGTTTGGGGGTGGACTCAGGGTTCGGGTGTGCTGTGGGCCGAAAATAAATCGGAGCATTTTAAAACTAAATCGGTGTGCTATAGCCCACGGGTTTGAGGGTGGGCCATGGGTCTAGGCGTGCTGTGGGCCAAAAATTGATCGGGGTGTACCAGAGAGGTTGGGTATCATGCTAGTATGGTTCGTTTAAATTTTTGTGGCCATTTGAGAGGACAAACGGGCAAAACGGGTGGACGGGGTATTTTTGGGCCAAATCGGTGTGCCAATGCCCATGGTTTCGAGGGTGGGCCCAGGGTTCGGGCATGCTGTCGGTCAAAAATCGATCGTGGCATGCCGAGGAGATTGAGGATCGTCCCAGTATGGTCTATTTAAATTTTTGTAGCCATTTGGGTGGACAAAAGGGTGAAACGGTGCAAACGGGTCATTTTTGGGCAAAATTGGTGTGCTATAGCCCATGATTTCGGGGGTTGGCCCGGGGTCCGGGCATGATGTGGGCCAAAAATCGATCAAAGTATGTCAGGGAGGTTGGGTATCGTCCCAGTATAGTTCGTTTAAATGTTCATGGCCATTTGGGTGGACACACAATTAAACGGGATATTTTCGGGCCAAATCGGTGTGCTTGCCCACGATTTCAGGGGTTGGCACATTGTCCGAGCGTGTTGTGGGCTGAAAATTGACTGAGGCGTGCTAGGGAGGTTGGGGTTCATCCCAGTGTGGTACGTTTAAATTTGTATGGCTATTTGGGTGGACAAATGGGTGAATGAGGCATTTTTGGGCCAAATCGGTGTGCTATAGCCCACAGTTTTGGGGGTGGGCATGGGGTACGGTCGTGCTGTAGTCCAAAAATTGACCAGGGCGTGCCAAGGAGGTTGGAGATCGTCTCAGTGAGGTCCGTTTTAATTTTCGTGTCCTTTTAGGTGGACAAACAGACGAAACGGCATGAATGGGGTTTTTCGGGCCTAATTGGTGTGCTATAGCCTACGGTTTCGAGGGTGGGCTCTGGGTCCGGGCATGTTGTGGGCCAAAAATCTACTGGAGCATGCCATGGAGGTTGGGGATCGTTCTAGTCTGGTCCATTTAAATTTTTGAGGCCATTTGGGTGGACAAACAAGCGAAACGGCGCTAATGGTGCATCTTTAGGCCAAATTGATGTGCTATAGCTTACGTTTTGGGGATGGGCTTGGGGTCCGGGCGTGCTATGGGCCAAAAATTGATCGGCACCTGCCAGGTCGGTTGGCGATCATCCTAGTGTGGTTCATTTACTGGGGCATGCCAGAGAGGTTTGAAATTGTCCCTGTGTGGTTGGTTTAAATTTTTGTGGCCATTTGGGTGGAAAAACAGGCAAAACAGTGCAAACGTGACATTTTTTGGGACAAATAGGTATGTTATAGCCACAGTTTTGGGGGTGGGCCCGGGGTCTGAGCATGGTGTGGGCCAAAAATCGTTCGAGGCATGCCAAGGAGGTTCGGGATCGTCCCAGTGTGGTCCATTTTAATTTTTGTGGCCATTTGGGTGGGAAAACAGGGGAAATGGCGCGAACGAGGTATTTTTGGGCCTAATCATTGTGTTATAGCCCACAGTTTTGGGGGTGGGCCCAGAGTTCGGGCGTGTTGTGGGCTGAAAATTGACCGAGGCATGCTAGGGAGGTTGGCGATCGTCCCAGTATGGTCTGTTAAATTTTTGTGGCCATTTGGGTAGACAAACGAGCAAAATAGCATGAATGAAGCATTTTCAAGCCAAATCGGTGTGCAATAGCCCACAGTTTCAGAGGTGGGCCTAGGGTCTAGGCATGCTATGGGCCGAAAATCGATAGGGGTGTGCCAAAGAGGTTGAGGATCAGCCTAGTGTGATCCTTTTTAATTTTCGTGGCCAATTGGGTGGACAAACGGGTGAAAAGACGCGAACGCGACATATTTATGATAAATGGGTGTGCTATAGCCCACGGTTTTGGGGGTGGGCCAGGGGTCCGGGCATGCTGTGGGCTGAAAATTGATCGGGGCATGCCAAGGAGGTTAGGGATTGTCCCAGTGTGGTCCGTTTAACTTTTTGTGGCAATTTGTGTGGACAAACAGGCGAAACAGCACGAATGGGGCATTTTTGAGCTAAATCGGTGTGCTATAGCCTATGGCTTCAGGGGTGGGCCAGGGGTTCGGGCGTGCTGTGGGCTGAAAATTGATCGGGGTATGTCAGGGAGGTTGGGGATCATCCCAATGTGGTCCGTTTAAATTTGTGTGCCCATTTGAGTGGACAAACGGGAGAAATGACACGAATGGGGTATTTTCGAGCCAAATCGATGTGCTATAATCCACGGTTTTAGGGGTGGGCCCAGGGTCTGGGCCTGGTGTTGGTTGAAAATCAATCGGGGCGTGCCAAGGAGGTTGGGGATCATCCCAACATGGTCTGTTTAAATTTTTGTGGCTATTTGGGTGGACAAATGGGCAAAATGGCGCGAACGTGGCATTTTCGGGCCAAATCAGTGAGCTATAGCCCACGATTTTGGGGGTGGGCTCGGGGCTTAGGTGTGCTGTAGACCAAAAATCAATCGGGGCATTCCAGGGAGGTTCGGGTTTGTCTCATTGTGGTCCTTTTTAATTTTCGTGGCCATTTTGGTGAACAAAATGGTGAAATGGCGTGAATGGGCCATTTTCAGTTCAAATCGGTGTGCTATAGCCCATATTTTTTAGGGTGGGCCGGGGGTCCAGAAGTGTTGTGGCTCAAAAATCTACCAGGGCATCCCAGGGAGGTTGGGGATCGTCCCAGTATGGTTCATTTAAATTTTTGTGGCCATTTGGGTGGACAAACCGACGTAAACAGGGTATTTTTGGGCCAAATCGGTGTGCAATAGCCCACGGTTTTGGTGGTGGGCCTGGGGTCCGGGCATGATGTGGACTGAAAATTGACCGAGGTGTGCCAGGGAAGTTGGGGATTATCCCAGAGTGGTTCGATAAAATTTTTGTGGTAGTTTGGGTGGACGAAAAGGTGAAACAACACAAATGGTGCATTTTTAGGAAAAATTGGTGTGCTATAATAGCCCACTATTTTGGGGGTGGTCCCGGTGTTCGGTTGTGCTGTGGGCCAAAAATAAACCAGGCCATGCCAGAAAGGTTAGGGTCCGAGCGTGCTGTGGGCCCAAAATCAACCGAGGCATGCCAGAGAGATTAAGGATTATCCCAGTGTGGTCCGTTTAATTTTTTTGGCCATTTGGGTGGACAAACAGGCAAAACAGCACGAATGAGATATTTTCGGGCCAAATTATTGAGCAATAGCCCACGATTTCGGGGGTGGGCCAGGGTCCGGGCGTGTTGTTGGCCCAAATTTGACCGGGGCATGCCAGGGTGGTTGAGGATCACCCTAGTATGGTTCGTTTAAATTTTTGTGGCTATTTGGGTGGACAAACAGGTGAAACGGCCCGAACCGGGCATTTTCAGGCCAAATCAATGTGCAATAGCCTACAATTTTGAAGGAGAGCCTGCGGTTTGATTGTGCTTTACGCCAAAAGTTGACTGGGGCATGCCAGGGAGGTTGGGGATCGTCTCAGTGTAGGCAGACAAACTGTCGAAACGACGTAAATGGGCATTTTCGGCCAAATCGATGTGCTATAGCCCACTGTTTTAGTAGTGGGCTGGGGGCTCAGGCGTGCTGTGGGTTGAAAATCAACTGGGGCATGCCAGGGAGGTTGGGGATCCTCCTAGTGTGGTTCGTTTAAATTTTTGTGGCCATATGGGTAGACAAACGGGCAAAAAAGCGCGAACGAGATATTTTTCGGCCAACTTGGTGTGCTATAGCCTACGATTTTAGGGGTGGTCCCGGGTTCCAGGAATTTGTGGGCCAAAAATTGATCAGGGCATGCCAAGGAGGTTGGGGATTGTCCAAATGTGATCTATTTTAATTTTTTTGGCTATTTGGGTGGACCAACGGGTGAAAAGGTACTAATGAAGTATTTTTAGGACAAATCGGTGTGCTATAGCCCACGGTTTCAACGGTGGGCCAGGGGTCCAGGCATGCTGTGGACAAACGGGCGAAACAACGTGCATGGGGCATTTTCGAGCTAAATCGGTGCTATGTAGGCCACGGTTTCAGGGGAGGGCCCGGAGTCTGGGCGTACTGTGGGTCAAAAATCACTCAAGGCATGCCAGGGAGGTTGGGGATCATCCCAGTGTGGTCAATTTAAATTTGTGTGCCCATTTGAGTGGACAAATGGGAGAAATGGCATGAACGGGGCATTTTTGGGCCAAATCAATGTGCTATATTCCACGGTTTTGGAGGTTGGCCCGGGGACTGGGTGTGCTGTAGGGTGAAAATCAACCGGGGCATGCCATGTAGGTTAGGGATCGTCTAGTATGGTCCGTTTAAATTTTCGTGGCTTTTTGAGTGGACAAACGGGCAACACGACATTAACGAGGCATTTTCGGGCCAAATCAGTGAGCTATAGCCGACGGTTTTGGGGGTGGGCTCGGGGCTTGGGTGTGCTGTAGACCAAAAATCAATCGGGGCATGCCAGGGAGGTTCGGGTTCGTCTCATTGTGGTCCTTTTTAATTTTCGTGGCCATTCAGGTGGACAAAATGGTGAAATAGCGTGAACGGGCCATTTTCAGTTTAAATCGGTGTGCTATAGCCCATATTTTTTAAGGTGGGCTGGGGGTTCGGGCGTGTTGTGGGCCAAACATTGACCGGGGAGTGCCAAGTAGGTTAGGGATCGTCCCTGTGTGGTTAGTTTTAATTTTTGTGGCTATTTGCATGGACAAACAGGCAAAACAGCTCGATCGGGGCATTTTCAGGCCAAATCGGTGTGCTATATAGCCCACAATTTTGGGGTAAGGCTGGAGTCCGAGCGTGGTGTAGGCCAAAAATCAACCAGAACGTGCCAAGGAGGTTGGTGATCATCCTAGTGTTGTCCGTTTAATTTTTGTGGCCATTTGGGTGGACAAACGGGTGAAACGACGCAAACAGGGTGTTTTCGGGCTAAATCGGTGTGCTATAGCCCACAGTTTTGGGGGTGGGCCTAGATTCCGGGTGTACAATGGGCCAAAAATTGACTAGGGCGTGCCAGGGAAGTTGGGGATCATCCCAGTGTTTTCCGTTTAAATTTTTTTGGCCATTTGGGTGGACAAATAGGTGAAACAGCACGAACGAGGTATTTTTGGGAAAAATCGATGTGCTATAATAGCCCACTATTTTAGGGATGGGCCTGGGGTTCGATTGTTATGTGGGGCAAAAATACACCAGGGTATGCCAGGAAGGTTGGGGATCATCACAGTGTGGTCCGTTTAATTTTTTGTGCATATTTGGGTAGACAAAAGGGAGAAACGGCATAAATGGGGCATAACCTACGGTTTTGGTGGTGGACTCAGGGTCTGAGCGTTATGTGGGCCCAAAATTGACCGAGGCGTGCCAGGGAAGTTGGGGATTATCCCAGTGTGGTCCGTTTAATTTTTGTGGCCATTTGGGTGGACAAACGGGCAAAACAGCACGGATGAGGCAATTTCGGGCCAAATCATTGTGCAATAGTCCACGGTTTTGGGGGTGGGCCGGGATTCGGGCATACTGTTGGCCAAAAATTAACCGGGGCATGCCAGGGTGGTTGAGGATCATCCTAGTATGGTTCGTTTAAATTTTGTGGCTATTTGGGTGGACAAACGGTTAAAACGGTGTGAACGGGGCATTTTCAAGCCAAATCGATGTGCTATAGCCTACGGTTTTGAAGGAGAGCCTGCGATTTGAGTGTGCTTTAGGTTGAAAATTGACTGGGGCATGCCAGGGAGGTTGGGGATTGCTCAGTGTGGTCTGACTAAATTTTTGTGGCTATTTGGGTGGACAAACTGGCAAAACGGCGCAAATGAGGCATTTTTGGCCAAATTGATGTGCTATAGACCACTCTTTTGGTAGTGGGCCCAGGCCTCGGGGCCCGGGGCCCAGGCGTGCTGTGGGCTGAAGCCTGAAAATCAAGTGGGGAATGCTAGGGAGGTTGGGGATCATCCTAGTGTGGTTCGGGTATGCTTTGGGCCAAAAATAGACCAGGGCGTGCCAAGAAGGTTGGGGATCATCCCAGTGTGGTCCATTTAATTTTTCATAGATATTTGGGTAGACAAATGGGCGAAACGGCACGAACGGGGAAATTTCAGGCCAAATTGGTGTGCTATAGCCCACGGTTTTTGGGGTGGGCTCAGGGTCTGGGCGTGTTGTGGGCCAAAAATTGATCGGGGTATGCCAGGGAGGATGGGATCATCCCGGTGTGGCCCGTTTAAATTTTTGTGGGCATTTGGGTGGACAAACGGGCAAAACATCACGAACGAGGCATTTTTAGGCGAAATTGGTGTGCTATAACCCACAGTTTCGGAGGTGGGCCCGGGGTCCAGGCTTGCTGTGGGCCAAAAATTGATCGGGGCATGCCAGGGAGGTTGGGGATTATCCTAGTATGGTTCGTTTAAATTTTCATGGTTATTTGGGTGGACATACGGGTGAAACGGTGCAAACGGGGCATTTTCAGGTCAAATCATTATTCTATTGCCCATGGTTTTGAAGGAGAGCCTGCGGTTTGAGCTTGCTGTTTGCCAAAAAATGACGAGGGTCTGCCAGGGAGATTGAGGATCATTCTTGTGTGGTCAGTTTAAATTTTTGTGGCTATTTGTGTGGACAAACGAGCAAAATGGCGCAAACGATGCATTTTGTGGCAAAATTGGTGCGCTATAGAACACGGTTTTGGGGGTGGTCCTGGGGTTCTTGCGTGCTCTGCGCTGAAAATCAATCGGGGCATGAAAGTGGGATTGAGGATCATCCCAGTGTGGTTCATTTAAATTTTTATGGCCATTTAGGTGAACAAACGGATGAAACGATGCAAACGGGGCATTTTCGGGCATAATTGGTGTGTTATAGCCCATATTATTGGGGGTGGGCCCAGGTTCTGAACGTGCTGAGGGTCAAAAATTGACCGGGGCATGCCAGGGAGGTTAGGGATCATTCAGTGTGGTCCGTTTAATTTTTCATGGCCATTTGGTTAGACAAATGGGTGAAACGGTGTGAACGGGGTATTTGCAGGCAAAATCCATGTGCTATAGCTCACAGTTTTGGAGGTGGGCCCAGGGTTCGAGCGTCCTGTGGGTCAAAAATTGATCGGGGCGTTCCAGGGAGGTTGGAGATCATCCCCTTATGGTCCTTTTAAATTTTCGCAGCCATTTGGGTGGACAAACGGGCAAAACGGTACGAATGGGGAATTTTTAGGACAAATTGGTGCGCTATAGCCCACGGTTTTAGGGGTGGGATCGGGGTCCAGAAGTGCTGTGGCTCAAAAATATACCAGGGCATGCTAGGGAGGTTGGGGATCATCCCAGTGTGGTTCATTTAAATTTTGGTGGCCATTTGGGTGGACAAACCGGCGTAAACAGGGTATTTTTGGGCCAAATCGGTGTGCTATAGCCCACGGTTTTGGTGGTGGGCCTGGGGTCCGGGCCTGCTGTGGGATAAAAATTGACTGGGGTGTGCCAGGGAAGTTGGGGATCATCCCAGAGTGGTCCGATAAAATTTTTGTGGCCGTTTGGGTGGACGAATAGGTGAAACAACACGAACGGTGCATTTTTAGGAAAAATTGGTGTGCTATAATAGCCCACTCTTTTGGGGGTGGGCCCAGTGTTCGGTTGTGTTGTGGGCCAAAAATACACCAGGGCATGCCAGGAAGTTTGGGGATCATCTCAGTGTGGTCCATTTAATTTTTCGCGGATATTTGGGTTGACAAAAGTGTGATACGACATGAACGGGGCATTTTTGGGTCAAATCGATGTACTATAGCCTACGGTTTTGGTGGTGGCCTCAGGTTCCGAGCGTGCTGTGGGCCCAAAATCAACCGAGGTTTGCCAGAGAGGTTAAGGATTGTCCCAGTGTTGTTCGTTTAATTTTTTTGGCTATTTGGGTGGACAAACAGGCAAAACAACACGAATGAGATATTTTTGGGCCAATTTGTTGAGCAATTGCCCACGATTTTGGGGGTGGGCTAGGGTTCGGGCGTGTTGTTGGCCAAAATTTGACCGGGGCATGCCAGGGTGGTTGAGGATCACCCTAGTATGGTTCGTTTAAATTTTTGTGGCTATTTGGGTGGACAAACAGGTGAAACGCCCCGAACGGGGCATTTTCAGGCAAAATCAATGTGCTATAGCCTACAATTTTGAAGGAGAGCCTACGATTTGATTGTGCTTACCCCAAAATTTGACTGGGGCATGCCAGGGAGGTTGGGGATCGTCTCAGTGTGGTCTGTCTAAATTTTTGTGGCTATTTGGGCAGACAAACTGGCGAAATGATGCAAATGGGCATTTTCGTCCAAATCGATGTGCTATAGCCCACTATTTTGGTAGTGGGCCGAGGTCTCAGGGCTCGAGCATGCTGTGGGTTGAAAATCAACTGGGGCATGCCAGGGAGGTTGAGGATCGTCCTAGTATGGTTCGTTTAAATTTTTGTGGCCATATGGGTGGACAAACGTGCAAAACAGCGTGGAAGAGACATTTTTAGGCCAAATTGGTATGCTATAGCCCACGGTTTAAGGGGTGGTCCCGGGTTCTGGGAATGTTGTGGGCCAAAAATCGATAAGGGCATGCCAAGGAGGTTGGGGATTGTCCAAGTGTGATCTATTTTAATTTTTGTGGCTATTTGGGTGGACCAACGGGCGAAAAGGTACTAATGAAGTATTTTTAGGACAAATCGGTGTGCTATAGCCCATGATTTCAATGCTGGGCCAGGGGTCCAGGCATGCTGTGGGCCAAAAATCAATATGGGCATGCCAGGGAGGTTAGGGATCATTCCAGTATGGTCCGTTTAACTTTTCGTGGCCACTTATGTGGACAAACGGGTGAAACAGCGTGAATGGATCACTTTCGAGCTAAATCGGTGCTATGTAGCCCACGGTTTCAGGGGAGGGCCCCGAGTCTGGGCGTACTGTGGGTCAAAAATCAATTAGGGCATGCCAGGGAGGTTGGGGATCATCCCAGTGTGGTCTATTTAAATTTGTGTGCCCATTTGAGTGAATAAACGGGAGAAATGGCATGAACGGGGCATTTTTGGGCCAAATCAGTGTGCTATAGTCCACGGTTTTGGAGGTTAGCCCAGGGACCGGGTGTGCTGTAGGGTGAAAATCAACCGGGACATGCCATGGAGGTTAAGGATCATCCAGTATGGTCCGTTTAAATTTTTGTGGATTTTTGAGTCGATAAACGGGCAAAACGACATTAACAAGGCATTTTCGGGCCAAATCAGTGAGCTATAGCCCACGGATTTAGGGGTGGGCTCAGGGCTTGGGTGTGCTGTAGACCAAAAATTAATCGGGGCATGCCAGGGAGGTTCGGGTTCATCTCATTGTGGTCCTTTTTAATTTTCGTGGCCATTTGGGTGGACAAAATGGTAAAATGGCATGAAAGGGCCATTTTCAGTTCAAATCAGTGTGCTATAGCCCATATTTTTTAGGGTGGGCTGGGTGTTCGGGCGTGTTGTGGGCCAAAAATTAATCGGGGCGTGCCAAGTAGGTTGCGGATCGTCCCTGTGTGGTTCGTTTTAATTTTTACGGCTATTTGCATGGACAAACAGGCAAAACAGCTCGATCGGGGCATTTTTGGGCCAAATCGGTGTGCTATAGCCCACGATTTTGGGGTAAGGCTGGAGTCCGGGTGTGGTGTAGGCTAAAATTCAACCAGAACGTGCCAAGGAGGTTGGTGATCATCCCAGTGTTGTCCGTTTAATTTTTCTGGCCATTTGGATGGACAAACGGGTGAAACGACGCGAACTGGGTGTTTTTGGGCTAAATCGGTGTGCTATAGCCCACAGTTTTGTGGGTGGGCCTAGATTCCGGGTGTGCAATAGGCCAAAAATCGACTAGGGCTTGCCAGGGAAGTTGGGGATCATCCCAGTGTTGTCCGTTTAAATTTTTGTGGCCATTTGGGTGGACAAATAGGTGAAACAGCATGAATGGGGCATTTTTGGGAAAAATCGGTGTGCTATAATTGCCCACTGTTTTGGGGTGGGCCCGGGGTTCGGTTGTACTGTGGGCCAAAAATACACCAGGTCATGCCAGGAAGGTTGGGGATCATCCCGGTGTGGTCCGTCTAATTTTTCGTTGATATTTGGGTAGACAAAAGGGAGAAACGACATAAATAGGGCATTTTTGGGACAAATCGGTGTGCTATATCCTACGGTTTTGGTGGTGGGCTCAGGGTCCAAGCATGCTGTGGGCCCAAAATTGACCGAGGTGTGCCATGGAGGTTGGGGATTGTCCCAGTGTGGTCCGTTTAATTTTTGTGTCCATTTGGGTGGACAAAAGGGCAAAACAGCACGAATTAGGCATTTTCGGGCCAAATCGTTGTGGCCCACGATTTTGGGGGTGGGCCAGGGTTCGGGTGTGTTGTTGGCTAAAAATTAACCGAGGCATGCCAGGGTGGTTGAGGATCACCCTAGTATGGTTCGTTTAAATTTTGTGGCTATTTGGTTGGACAAACGGGTGAAACTGTGTGAACGGGGCATTTTCAAGCCAAATAGAGGTGCTATAGCCTACAGTTTTGAAGGAGAGCCTGCGATTTGAGTGTGCTTTTGGTTGGAAATTGACTGGGGCATTCCAGGGAGGTTGGGGATTGCTCAGTGTGGTCTGACTCCATTTTTGTGGCTATTTAGGTGGACAAACTGGTGAAACGGCGCAAATCAGGCATTTTTGGCCAAATTGATGTGCTATAGCCCACTCTTTCGGTAGTGGGCCCAGGCCCTGGGGCTCGGGGCCCAGGCGTGCTATGGGCTGAAAATCAACTGGGGGATGCTAGGGAGGTTGGGGATCATCCTAGTGTGGTTTGGGTATGCTTTGGGCCAAAAATAGACCAAGGCGTGCCAGGAAGGTTGGGGATCATCCCAGTGTGGTCCATTTAATTTTTCATGGATATTTGGGTTGACAAATGGGTGAAACGGCACGAACAGGGCAATTTCGGGCCAAATTGGTGTGCTATAGCCCATGGTTTGTGGGGTGGGCTAAGGGTCTGGGCGTGTTGTGGGCCAAAAATTGACCGGGGCATGCCAGAGAGGTTGGGATTGTCCTGGTGTGGCCCGTTTAAATTTTTGTGGCCATTTGGGTGGAGAAACCAGCATAAACAGGGTATTTTTGGGCCAAATCGATGTGCTATAGCCCATGGTTTTGGTGGTGGGCCTGGGGTACGAGCCTGCTGTGGGTTGAAAATTGACCAGGGTATGCCAGGGAAGTTGCTGATCATCCCAGAGTAGTCTGATAAAATTTTTATGGCCGTTTGGGTGGACGAATAGGTGAAACAACACGAACGGTGTATTTTTAGGAAAAATTGGTGTGCTATAATAGCCCACTATTTTGGGGGTGGGCCCGGTGTTCGGTTGTGCTGTGGGCCAAAGATACACCAGGGCATGCCAGGAAGGTTGGGGATCATCTCAGTGTGGTCCTTTAATTTTTTGTGGACATTTGGGATGACAAAAGGGTGATATGACATGAACGGGGCATTTTTGGGACAAATCGATGTACTATAGCCCACGGTTTTGGCGGTGGGCTCAGGGTCCGAGCGTGCTGTGGGCCCAAAATAAACCGACGCATGCCAGAGAGGTTGAGGATCGTCCCAGTGTGGTCCGTTTATTTTTTGTGTCCATTTGGGTGGACAAACAGGCAAAACAGCACGAACGAGATATATAGCCCACGATTTCGAGGGTGGGCTAGGGTCCGGGCATGTTGTTGGCTAAAATTTGACCGAGGCATGCCAGGGTGGTTGAGGATCACCCTAGTATGGTTCGTTTAAACTTTTGTGGCTATTTGGGTGGACAAACAGGTGAAACGGCCCGAACGGGGCATTTTCAGGCCAAATCAATGTGCTATAGCCTACAATTTTGAAGGAGAGCCTGCAGTTTAATTGTGCTTTATGCCAAAAGTTGACTGGGGCATGACAGGGAGGTTTGGGATCGTCTCAGTGTGGTCTGTCTAAATTTTTGTGGCTATTTTGGCAGAGAAACTGGCGAAACGACGCAAATGGGCATTTTCATCCAAATCAATGTGCTCTAGCCCACTATTTTGGTAGTGGGCTGGGGGCTCAGGTCTCGGGTGTTCTGTGGGTTGAAAATCAACTGAGGCATGCCAGGGAGGTTGGGGATTGTCCTACTGTGGTTCGTTTAAATTATTGTGGCCATATGGGTGGACAAATGGGCAAAACAGCGTGAACGAGACTAGGCCAAATTGGTGTGCTATTGCCCACAGTTTTAGGGGTGGGCTCGGGTTCCGAGAATGTTATGGGCCAAAAATCGATCAGGGCATGCCAAGGAGGTTGGGGATTGTCCAAGTGTGATCTATTTTAATTTTTGTGGCTATTTGGGTGGACCAACGGGCGAAAAGGTACTAATGAAGTATTTTTAGGACAAATCGGTTTGCTATAGCCCACGGTTTCAACAGTGGGCCAGGGGTACAGGCATGCTGTGGGCAAAAAATCGATATTGGCATGCCAGGGAGGTTAGGGATCATTCCAGTGTGGTCCGTTTAACTTTTTGTGGCCACTTATGTGGACAAATGGGCGAAACAGCGTGAATGGGGCATTTTCGAGCCAAATCGGTGCTATGTAGCCCACGGTTTCAGGGGAGGGCCCGGAGTCTGGGCGTACTGTGGGTCAAAAATCAATCAGGGCATGCCAGGGAGGTTGGGGATCATCCCAGTGTGGTATATTTAAATTTGTGAACCCATTTGAGTGGATAAACGGGAGAAATGGCATGAACGGGGCATTTTTGGGCCAAATCGGTGTGCTATAGACCACGATTTTGGAGGTTGGCCCGGGGATCGGGTGTGTTGTAGGGTGAAAATCAACCGGGGCATGCCATGGAGGTTAGGGATCATCCAGTATGGTCTGTTTAAATTTTCGTGGCTTTTTGAGTGGACAAACAGGCAAAACAACATTAACGAGGCATTTTCAGGCCAAATCAGTGGGCTATAGCCCGCAGTTTTGGGGGTGAGCTCGGGGCTTGGGTGTGCTGTAGACCAAAAGTCAATCAGGGGATGCCAGGGAGGTTCGGGTTCATCTCATTGTGGTCCTTTTTAATTTTCGTGGCCATTTGGGTGGACAAAATAGTGAAATAGCATGAACGGGCCATTTTCAATTCTAATAGGTGTGCTATAGCCCATATTTTTTAGGGTGGGCCGAGGGTTCGGGCATGTTGTGGGCCAAAAATTGACCGGGCGTTCCAAGTAGGTTGGGGATCATTCCTGTGTGGTTCGTTTTAATTTTTATGGCTATTTGCATGGATAAACAGGAAAAACAGCTCGATCGGGGCATTTTCGGGACAAATCGGTGTGCTATAGCCCACGGTTTTGGGGTAAGGCTGGAGTCCGGGCGTGGTGTAGGCCAAAAATCAACCAGAACGTGCAAAGGAGGTTGGTGATCATCCCAGTGTTGTCCGTTTAATTTTTGTGGCCATTTGGGTGGACAAACTCGTGAAACAACGCGAACAGGGTGTTTTCGGGCTAAATCGGTGTGCTATAGCCCACAGTTTTGGGGGTCGGCCTAGATTCCGAGTGTGAAATGGGCCAAAATTGACTAGGGCGTGCCAGGGAAGTTGGGGATCATCCCACTGTTGTCCGTTTAAATTTTTGTGGCCATTTGGGTGGACAAATAGGTGAAACAGCACGAACGGGATATTTTTGGGAAAAATTAGTGTGCTATAATAGCCCACTATTTTGGGGGTGGGCTCGGGGTTCAGTTGTGCTGTGGGCCAAAAATGCACCAGGGCATGCCAGGAGGGTTGGGGATTAATAACGCCCAAACTACAGCTCTCGTAAGAGTGTAAGCGGTCGCTGTCAAATATAGAACCCAATTGGGTTGGGTGTCGAATCCCACAGGGAATACTTAGTCACTAAGTGTTGTAATTGTTAGCAGACTATTGGTCAAAAATTCCACAGAAAGGGCGATTTTGGGTTATGGCGTGAACCAAAAATATTAAAGTAATAATGGAATGCTTTGTTTAGTAAGATTTAATTAGAGAGAATAAAAAGTTAGGGTTATGTTCACCTTATGAGTTCTACGTATCTATTAACTATGAATAATGCGGAATTTAGACATGCATGCACTTATAGAGATTCGTATTCTAATGGTAAATCCTAGTGTCTCTCGACCATCCAGGATTATTTCACTTTAACTCTCTCGAGCTTAAAGTGTATAACTAACGGTACAAATTCTCCAAGAGGTTAATCCGGTTAAGGCATTAACGTGTAAACAGGGGTTGGTAGCCCTATTTCCTTGTCACACTCTCTTTTCCAAACAGGTAACTTTTCTCTCGAACAAGTTAATGCTATAATGGCGTATTCTATATGTTTACCACAAGAATTTAATTAAAACGAAGAGAGTAATGATATAAGTAGCATAAGCATCAAGAATTCACAAACTCATAGTAATAGATAGTATATCACAAGGCTTCCATAACCCTAACAGAGAAGTTTAGCTACTCATGAATGTAAAGGAAAGCAACGAAGACATCATCATCATACCAAAATAATAACAATCTCACGATGGGTATGTATTGGCGTCACTATGAGAATGACGTGATTTCCTCTCTAGCCGTTCTTGTAGCGTTTTTCTCTGTCTAAAGTTACAGAATTTGTAACGTGAATTAAGTACAAAAAGTCGAATGAGAGAAAAATAATGACAATAAGAATGAATGCTGAAAAATTCAGCAAATAGGGTTTTTATAACATCCTTGTCCTAATCCTACTAGGTTACTGCATCCTTGTCCTAGTCCTACTAGGTTACTGCTGCACCCCTAAGTATTAAGAAATACTGATTCTGTTCGGGACAATTTCTCCATGCATCACATTCAGCCCACATGCTTCCAAAAGCTGCCTTCCTTCTTACGTGAAGTTTTCCTTTGCTGCCCAAGGGTCCCCAAAGTGCTGAAATTTTCATCATTAATACCTGAAAATATGCTAATCACGTTGGTTAGCTCAGTTACAGGAAGATGGACTAAAAGTGCAGGAATTATATATTTTATCCTCAAAACTTAGATATAACATGAGTAAATTATGGTGTTTAGGCGTGTAAATACGCCCAACATCAACACCCCACACTTAAATTTTGTTTGTCCTAGAACAAAATATTACGTCCATGCAAGCATCTACTTAGAATTTCATAGTAACAGCACAAAATGTTCAACAAGACATGCACGGCAATCATTAACAAAGAGTAGTTTTATTGATCACTACTAGAAACAATTCAACCTCCAACATAGACTCGTGATGATGGTTAATTCGTATCCACAAGTTAAGGCACAAAGAATCATACAAAACTACCCAATAATCATCAACCATGTGTCTCACATAATGTATCACCCATAATCACTCATAAGTTTTGCATTTTTCGGAACATGGGTATAAAACTCTCCTTGCTCTCTCTCTCACAAAGAATTCATATGTTGCAACTGATGACCATAGGCTTGCCCTTAGTGTAATGCTCTACTAATATCAGAATGCTAAGCTTAGGATCAAATAGGTCTTTTACAGGTTGTAATGTAGGCTAAGGGACTGGTAGGACTATTTTGGCCAGAAATAGTGACTATGTTCCCTAAGCGCTTTAATACATCACATTATGCCATTAACACTTTTTTTTAAACAACTCTGCTACCTTTCTTTCATATACCACCCCTTTTCACCTTATTTTGTTATTTAAACACAATTATCTTTTTAGTTTTCTATTTCTTTTTTTTTTCATATTATAATTTCATTTTATAACGCACCTCTATGATAGCACTTCTATGATAGCCACTCTTTTTCACAACAATTTCAAGTACCAATATGCTCTGAGGCATCACTCTCACCCAATTTCCTCTTATTTTGTCACATGACTCTACCATTTAAAGAGCTTAGGAATTTGGATCAAATTATGGTCTTTAAAAAAATGGATTAGGCTACATATGAGGCTGTCAAGGAAAATAGCTAAAGGCTCAAAGGGGGTTAACTAGGATAATGTACACAGGTAGGTAAAAAGAAGGTAAACAATTACAGGCTACCAAAGAAATGCCTAAATCATCTCCTAAACTCACACTCTTTATTTCGCTTTACACACACACCAGGCAAGTTCTAGCATCAGTCACAACACAGAATATACTATAATCTCACACACAAGGCACATGGTCAATTTTATTGGGAGCAGTATAGACTTCTTGACCCAACAGATGAATGAATTAAACCACACAATTATCACACAGTGAGTCACACTTGGAGCCTAAACGTCTCAATAGTAATGATTTTAGCACAAACTCTTGTCATAATAACATGCCGCCTATCAGAACAATTTCATGCACTTCATGCAAAATCACAAAAAAATTCAAAAAAATTCAACTACTACTAACTACTTTCGACTAATTAAAAAAACAAACATAAATAAATGTAGGCAAGGAAGTACAGCATACAAATACCAGCACCGCACACTTAGACGGGAAACACTGCCCTCAGTGGAAAATAAATAAGGAAAACCTGATTAGTCGGACTCCTCCTCTATGTCTGGGGTCATACCCCCTGTATCGAAATCATCATCAGAGTCTTCGTCATCAGAGCTATCCTCCACGTCTGAGTCTAGAATTCGGCGATCATCATCAGTCGAAACGTCATCATCAAGAGGTTTCTAAAAATGTACCCCTACTCCGCACATAGCCCGCGCATGCTCATTCATCGGGTAGTCATAATCCAACTGCTGGAACTCTGCATCAGTTGGAACACGACCCCCACTCATCATGGTAAACCTCTTCATGCCATATAAATGACAGAAGAAGCTTTCGTCGCGAGCATGTCTTTCTGCAGTGGTCAGGTTGACGCCATGCATAGTTTCAGAATCTTTAACCTTTGTCAGATCAACCTTCTTCGGGTTGTGCGGAAGCTTATAATCTGCAGGTTCCTCTTCAATGTCTTCCTTCCTTAATATCGCAGTCAACAAATTGCCAAAGCTGAAGTGGGACCTTTTGTGAAGCCTAGCCTTACGCATTGATGATCGTATAACCGCACCAATGTTGATGGGGATATTAGTCATCAGAGCGTACACCAAGTATACTCTATCACGTGTGATCTTTGTGTACTGTGTCCCAGGAATGAGGCAAGAATTGACTATCCTCAACCATATACGAGCTTCTCTATTTAGGGAAGCATACGGGAAGGTATTGTGTCGACCGGTATCCTTGTGACGATTCCAACATGCCATTGATCTAGTTCCGCATAGTGTATGTCTGATTGCCCTGTATGGAGGTCTTTGTTGAAGCTCCTTGAGCGGTGATGGATCGACAGATGGTAGACCCAGAAAAGTGTTGAAGAACTCCGCATTCAGTTGCAAAACTTGGCCCCGAATCTTTACTTCACTTCCGGTAGTCTTTGGGGACCAATTTGCATAAAACTCTCGCGTTAGATCAAGATTGCATTCTCCCATGTCTCAGAAAATGAAATCAAGATTTAGCACCATGATTTTAGCCAAAATGCGAGGTTCTCTCTTCGCTAGACTCTCCTTCTGTATCAACTCCACGTGAATATACTTTTTCACTTTGTTGTTCTTGTACCACTCCTTTCCTTCCTCCTCTAGGACCCATTTTATCCCGAACATGTGTCGCGGTATTTGCAGCGAGAAGGATTCAGCTTGCTCTTTTCTTCCCCTTTTCTTACCTTTCTGTGAGGTGGAAGCTTTTTCTTTTCCTTGTTGTCTTTATGGTGCCATTCTGCCTGAGATTAAAATAGATTCATGTTAGCTCATCTTGGAAGATTTAATCGACAAACAAGCAATAGTGGCACCACCCCACACTTAATTTGTTGGTACAAACTAAGTAAGTGAGTATCGTCGATTACTCAGACTTCATCGACATACATATAGGCGATATGTTCCAACAACACGTTTAGCACAGTCATCCTTTCATGTCATCTTAACTATCTTGTCCAACTCTATTTCATATAATCTTGACTATACTTTCATGTTTGAAAAGATGCACTTTTTGACAAAGACTACTACATAGAGATCATATCAAGTTATGGCATAGAAATAATCACAACATCTCATGCTTGTATTCAATCATGATCTTTCTCTCGATGAACGAGTCATTCACACATTCAAGCATTCAATTTTGAAGATTATGCAATTAACTTCATAATGTTGATTTCGCAAAAGTATGACAGTGTATCAAAATCAAATACAAGTCGGCACCAAGTCAAGAACACCCACACGTATTCTTTCACTCAAATAGATGTATCATAACAAACCAACCACATTCAAATCACCAACACCACTTCAAGATCTAACAAATCATTATAAGTGTAGTATTGTAATACTTACGGAATATAAAAGAAGAACGTACTTGGTGATGGACTTGGAAGATGATCTTGCAAGGTTAGATGAGTAAAAAGAAAAGTTTTGAGAGATTTGGAGAGTAAAGGCGGTGCCTAGGTTGAGCAAATAAGTGTGTTTTGTTCTAAGATTACGGTTCTATTTATAGAACAAGGCTTGGGTAGGGTTTTGACCCATTTGAAATCGGGTTAGGAGACCAAAAAATAAGGATAGGCGGTGCCTAATGCTTTGCCTATGCTTGGCATAGGCGGCGCCTAATGCTTTGCCTAGTTGAGCATAGGCGGCGCCTATGCTATGGCATTGTAGATTCAGAGAGCAAAGGCCTTGGCATAGGCGGCGCCTAATGCTTTGCCTAGTTGAGCATAGGTGGCACCTATGCTTTGGCATTGTAGATTCTGAGAATAAAGGCCATAGCATAGGCCTTGCCTTGTCCGTTGCCTAGATTTGTATAGGCCTTGCCTTTACCATTGCCTAGTTTTGTATAGGCAATGCCTAACCGATAGTCTTTGCTTCTTCACTCCTAACTTACCACCTTTAACATGGCACACTTCCAAATCAAAATTTGAGACCAATTTCTCCTTTATACATCTTGCACCTACACTTACTCAAAGCAACAAGAACGATTAGAAAGATGGGTTGCCTCCCACCAAGCGCCTTAGTTTTGGTCGTGGCTCGACTCTTCTTTTGGATTTTTATTCAACAAAACAAACTCCTAGGAAAACAAATCGATTAAAAATGATGGGTTGCCTTCCATGTAGCGCTTGATTTATTGTCGCGGCACGACATAGTTACCTCAATTACTTAGACTTTATCGAGATAGATGGTGACCATGCATTTTATCGAGTCAAGAAGACCGATATATGGCTTCACTTGTTGGCCATTCACCTTAAAGACACCACCATTATTGTCTTCTAACTCTACTACTTCGGACGAGTAGAGTTGCCTAATTCGGAACGGACCAGACCATTTAGACTTCAACTTACCTGGAAATAGCTTCAGTCTGGAGTTGAAAAGAAGTACCATATCACCCTTCTGAAAGTTTCGTTGGATAATCCGCTAATCATGATACTTTTTCATCCGTTCCTTGTAGAGGTCTGACCTTTCATATGCATGTAGACGAAATTCATCCATCTCATTCAGCTGCTCTAATCTCAGATTAATAGCATCATCCCAATTCAAATTAAGCCGCTTCAACGCCCACAATGCTTTATGTTCGAGCTCAATTGGCAAGTGACAGGCCTTCCCATAAACTAGTTGGTACGGGGACATGCCAATTGGTGTCTTGAACGCAGTCCTATAAGCCCATAAGGTATCGTCTAGCCTCCGAAACCAATCTTTCCTACTAGCATTTACAGTCTTAGCAAGGATCAGCTTGATCTCCCGATTAGAAACCTCTACCTGCCCACTAGTTTGTGGGTGGTAAGGTGTGGCCACCTTATGCTGCTTGACCCCATATTTCACCAACATGGCTCTGAACAACTTGTTGCGAAAATGTGATCCTCTATCGCTTATGATGGTACGTGGTACCCCAAAACAAGAGAAGATATTTCTATTCAACAATGCTACAACACGCTTACCTTTATTATCAGCCAGCACTACTGCTTCGACCCATTTGGATACATAATACACATCAACTAGGATATATTTCATCCCAAACGAACTCACAAATGGGCCCATGAAATCAATACCCCACACATCAAATAGCTCTACTTCAAGAACCTTAGACATGGGCATCTCATGGTGCTTTGAAATCGCGCCTTGCCTCTGACACTGATCACATCTTCTCACAAAATCATAGGCATCCTTGAATAATGAAGGCCAATAATATCCGCTTTGCAATACCTTCCTGGTTGTGCGATCACCTGCATGGTGACCCCCAACTTGGGAAGCATGACTTGCTTCCAATATGCTAGGCACCTCCACATGAGATATGCATCGCCTAATAACACCATCCGTACATCGTCGAAAAAGATATGGTTCATCCCAGAAGTAATGTTTTACATCATACATGAACTTTCTCTTTTGATGAAAAGAGAGATTCTCAGGTATCATATTACTTACCACGTAGTTCGCAAAGTCTGCGTACCATGGTAAATCTTCTATCATCGTGGCTAGGATCTCTTCGTTGGGAAATGCATCATTAATCTCAAGATCGGGCTGTGCTATATGCTCATTCTCAAGTCTAGATAGATGATCAACTACTTGGTTTTCGCAACCTTTTCTATCTTTTACCTCGAAATCAAATTCTTGCAGCAATAAGACCCATCGAATTAGCCTTGGCTTTGCATCCTTCTTTCCCATTAAATATCTCAGAGCGGAATGGTCTGTATGAACCACCACTTTGGTTCCCAACAAGTAAGCACGGAACTTTTCAAAAGCATAAACGACCGCTAGAAGCTCTTGTTCCGTGACAGTATAGTTCTTCTGGGCTCCATTCAAGGCCTTGCTCGCATAGTAGATTGGATGAAATAACCTTTCTCTTCTCTGACCAAGTACAGCACCCAACGCTACCCCGCTTGCATTACATATAACTTCAAATGGTAGAGTCCAATCAGGCGCCACAATGATAGGAGCTTCAACTAGCTTCCCTTTGAGGCATTCAAATGCCTTCAAGCAATCTTCCCCGAAGTCGAACTTTGCATCCTTCTCCAAAAGTTTGCATAATGGGCTAGCAATCTTGGAGAATTCTTTAATAAACCTTCGATAAAAACCTGCATGACTGAGGAAACTACGAACTCCCTTTACAGAAATCGGAGGTGGTAATTTCTCGATAACTTCAATCTTCACTCGATCGACCTCAATTCCTTTTTTAGAAACTTTGTGCCCAAGAACAATACCTTCCTTAACCATAAAGTGGCACTTCTCCCAGTTTAGCACCAAGTTGAATTCAACACATCTCTGCAACGCCATACTTAGATTCGCCAAGCATGATTCAAAAGACTCACCTACAACTGAAAAATCGTCCATGAACACCTCCAAGGTGTCTTCAACCATATCAGAAAAAATGGACATCATACAACGCTGAAAAGTGGCAGGTGCGTTACATAGCCCAAATGGCATACGTTTGAAGGCAAACGTACCATATGGGCATGTAAATGTTGTCTTCTCTTGATCTTCGGGAGCAATACAAATCTGATTATAGCCGGAATACCCATCAAAGAAACAAAACCATCCTTTCCCTGCTAATCGATCAAGCATTTGGTCCATGAATGGCATTGGGAAGTGATCCTTAAGCGTCCACGAATTCAGCTTTCGGTAGTCCATGCGCACTCTCCACCCTGTGACAGGTCTGAGTGGAATTAGCTTATTCTTTTCGTTCGCAACTACCGTCATGCTTCCTTTCTTGGGCACACACTGTACCGGACTAACCCACTTTCTGTCGGAGATTAGATACACTATCCCTGCATCTAACCACTTAATAATTTCTTTCTTCACCACCTCTTGCATAGGTGGATTCAATTGTCTTTGATGCTTAATAGTAGGTATGCAATTTTCTTCAAGCTGAATCTTGTGCATACATATCCCAGGCGGGATACCAATAATATCAGCGATAGTCCAACCGATGGCTCTCCTGTATCTCCTCAGAACAGAGATGAGAGCTGCAACTTGCTGCTCACCCAAATCAACCGCCACAATAACCGGAAGTGTGTTTCCACTTCCCAAGAATGCATACTTTAGATGACTGGGCAGCTCCTTCAATTCTAACATTGGTGGCTCTTCAATGGATGGTTTAGCTGGTGGTGTAGGTCGATTTTTGAGATCAAGGTCCACCTTTTTGGGAGCATGAGAATACGACCCTATTACTGTTAGAGCACAAATAATTTCTTCATAATCTTCAACATCCTCACGCTCAAAATTCATTATCACAGAAGCTAATGGCTCAACAATAGGCTGCTTCTCTACAGATAATTCTTTCTCATCTTCATAGTACACATCAGCTACAGAGAACACATTCATATCGTTGGGCTGCTTCATTAATTTGCATACATCAAAACGGACCACTTCGTCATTCATCCGAAATAAGAACTCATTAGCTCTTAAATCAATAAGCACACTTCCTGTTACAAGGAAAGGATACCCCAAGATTATGGGAACTTCAGAGTCCACCTCACAATCCAAAATAACAAAGTCTGCAGGAAAAATGAAGGAAAATACCTTCACCAATACATCATATAAGATACCAACAGGTCGTTTTACCGACCTATCTGCATCACGAGCCGCATATTGGTTGGTGTAGGATCGCCCAACCCTAACTTTCTGTAAATAGATAGTGGCATCAAATTGATGCTAGCTCCCAAATCGCACAATTCCTTGGTAAAATCCAAAGATCCAACAGTGCAAGGAATAGTGAAAGCACCAGGATCTGCCTTTTTCTGAGCTAACGATCTTATTGCGATTGCACTGCAATGATGAACATTGTCTGCCAACTCATAACTTGCTGCCCGATTCTTTGTCAAAAGGTACTTCATGAATTTTACATACCTAGGCATCTGTTCCAGCACCTCCACCAAAGGAACATTAATAGTTAGCTGCTTCAACATAGTCATAAATTTACTGAACCTGGTATCATCAACTTTCTTCTTCAGTCTTTGAGGAAAAGGTGGTGGTGGAAGGGGAATAGTTTTCTCCACCATTTCCTTTTTATCTTGCTTCCGATTGTCGATCTTTTCAGGTTGTAGACGTCTAGGGGTGACGTCATGCACACTCACCTCAGCTTCTTCGGCATCAACAACATCATATTCTATATCATCAACCAACTGCTTGTTTTTGGAAGGATTCTCCAACACCTTACCACTTTTGGTAGTAATAGCCATACATGATCCGTCATTCCTTGGATTTTGCACAGTGTCACTAGGTAAAGTGCCAGCCTTTATTTGATTAAATACCGCTGAAAGTTGACTCAATTGTTGTTCCAGCTATTTTATTGAAGTGGAATGTGAGTCAACAATTGATTTATTGATGACAAATCCTTCTTTACCTTATTTACTCCCGTATTGGTTGCCTCCACTCCTTTCAAAAGCTTAGCCATCATATCTTCCATGGACATCTTTCCAGATCCAGACGCCACGGCCTCACGGTTTCCAGGAGGAACATACAAACCACTCCTGTCAGTCTTATTCTTCCAACTACCTTGATCACGTTCCTTGTTTCCAGATTTATCATAATAGTTCCAACCTTAGTTTTCTTGGGCATTGCCTTGGAAACCCCCTAATTATTTAAGTAGTTAGCTTCTTCCTCATAATCGGATTCATCTCTTCCCTGTGACACAACATCTTTGACTTTTTTGGTCTTCCCTGATAATAGATTCTTGGTAAGAAGATCCATCTGTGTTTTCATGTGCGCCATATCTTGATCACGTTCTTCCTCTCTTCGCCTTTGTTCTGCAGTCATGCCAATAGATACAGTAGAGCTTGCTACCTCATAATCCCTGGTATGCCAAGATCTACTCTGCTTTGTTATACGATCTAGCATATCACTTGCCTGAATAAAAGTAAGGTCCATGAATGACCCTCCTGTAGAATTATCAACCACTGGCTTAGTCACTGAATTCAAAGATCTGTATAATATCTCCATCGAGTGGAAATTGGTCATATAATGATTTGGGCACCGCATAAGCTTCTTCTTGAACCTCTCCTATGTTTCATGGAGAGCTTCAGTTGGAAGCTATCGAAAATTGCTGATCACATCTCTCAACTGTGCTCTCTTGGATGGCGGAAAGAATCTTTCTAGGAAAGCGTCTTTCAATTGCCTCCAATTAGTAATAGAATCAGGAGTTAGCCCGTTCAACCATAGAGTTGCCTCTCCAGATAGAGACAATGGAAATAAGCATAGCCGAATTGCATTCTGTCCAACCCCTGGATTGTCTAATGACTTGCATGTAGAGATAAAATTGATCAGATGCATATTTGGATCATCGCCTGCAAGTCCACCAAATAACCCTTTGAGTTGCAATAGCTGAATCATGGTGCTAGTGATATTGAACTTGGCTCCGGGTGCTGAGGGCGGAGGAATAATAGTCCCTGTGGCACCAGCCCCATCTAGGTCATCATTATCATCGTCAAAAGGAATCTACACAGCTCGGCGTTCAGGTCTAAATCTAGCTTGATGATCTCTTCTATTCACAGGTGCCACCACCTCTTCAGCATACCTCGGGTTTAGTAACTCCTCATCACCCAGGTAATCATCATCTGGATTTGTTGCTTACCCTGGGTTATTAATATTCTATTGATGTACTTGCGCAGCAGCCAATGCAGCTAATCTAGCCTGCTCCTGTTGAGCAGCCCTTCTTTCAAAGTCTCGTTGTGCATCCATTCTGCCAATAAGTTGCGGTTCAGGGTTTATGCGTAATAATGGCTGACTCGAACTTCGAGTATTTGGCATGCACTGAACAAAACCTGAATAAAACAAAAACAACAGACGAAAAGTAAAATTCAAGAATCTTTGACTAAAGGGTCTAGTAACTATCACAAACTTAGTTGACAATCGTATTCCCCGGCAAAGGTGCCAAAATTTGATAACGCCCAAACTACAGCTCTCGTAAGAGTGTAAGCGGTCGCTGTCAAACATAGAACCCAATTGGGTTAGGTGTCGAATCCCACAGGGAATACTTGATCACTAAGTGTTGTAATTGTTAGCAGACTGTTGGTCGAAAATTCCACGGAAAAGGGGATTTTGGGTTATGGCGTGAACCAAAAATATTAAAGTAACAATGGAATGCATTGTTTAGTAAGATTTAATCAGAGAGAATAATAAGTTAGGGTTATGTCCACCTTATGAGTTCTACATATCTATTAACTATGAGTAATGCGGAATTTAGACATGCATGCACTTATAGAGATTCGTATTCTAATGGTAAATCCTAGTGTCTCTCGACCATCCAGGATTATTTCACTTTAACTCTCTCGAGCTTAAAGTGTATAACTAACGGTACAAATTCTCCAAGAGGTTAATCCGGTTAAGGAATTAACGTGTAAACAGGGGTTGGTAGCCCTATTTCCTTGTCACACTCTCTTTTCCAAACATGTAACTTTTCTCTCGAACAAGTTAATGCTATAATGGCGTATTCTATATGTTTGCTACCACAAGAATTTAATTAAAACGAAGAGAGTAATGATATAAGTAGCATAAGCATCAAGAATTCACAAACTCATAGTAATAGATAGTATATCACAAGGCTTTCATAACCCTAACAGAGAAGTTTAGCTACTCATGAATGTAAAGGAAAGCAACAAAGACATCATCATAAAACCAAAACGATAACAATCTTACGATGGGTATGTATTGGCATCACTATGAGAATGACGTGATTTCCTCTCTAGACGTTCTTGTAGCATTTTTCTTTGTCTAAAGTTACAGAATCTGTAATGTGAATTAAGTGCAAAAAGTCGAATGAAAGAAAAATAATGACAATAAGAATGAATGCTGAAAAATTCAGCAAATAGGGTTTTTATAACATCCTTGTCCTAGTCCTACTAGGTTACTGCATCCTTGTCCTAGTCCTACTAGGTTACTGCTGCACCCCTAAGTATTAAGAAATACTGATTCTGCCCGGGACAATTTCTCCATGCATCACATTCAGTCCACATGCTTCCAAAAGCTGCCTTCCTTCTTACGTGAAGTTTTCCTTTGATGCCCAAGGGTCCCCAAAGTGCTGAAATTTTCATCATTAATACCTGAAAACATGCTAATCACGTTGGTTAGCTCACTTACAGGAAGATGGACTAAAAGTGCAGGAATTATATATTTTATCCTCAAAACTTAGCTACAACATGGGTAAATTATGGTGTTTAGGCGTGTAAATACGCCCAATATTAGGGATCATCCCAGTGTGGTCCGTTTAATTTTTCGTGGATATTTGGGTAGATAAAAGGGATAAACGGCATAAATGGAGCATTTTTGGGACAAATCGGTATGCTATAGCCTACGGTTTTGGTGGTGGGCTCAGGGTCCGAGTGTGCTGTGGGCCCAAAATAGACCAAGGCGTGCCAGGGAGGTTGGGGATTGTTCCAGTGTGGTCCGTTTAACCTTTGTGGCCATTTGGGTGGACAAACTGGGAAAACAGCACGAATGAGGCATTTTTGGCCTAAATTGTTGTGCAATAGCCCACGGTTTTGGGGGTGGGCCGGGGTTCGGCCATGCTGTTTGCCAAAAATTAACCGAGCCATGCCAGGGTGGTTCAGGATCATCCTAGTATGGTTCGTTTTAATTTTGTGGCTATTTGGGTGGACAAACGGGTGAAACGGTGTGAACGAGGCATTTTCAAGCCAAATCGATGTGGTATAGCCTACGGTTTTGAAGGAGAGCCTGCGATTTAAGTGTTCTTTAGGCTGAAAATTGACTGGGGTATGCCAGGGAGGTTGGGGATTGCTCAGTGTGGTCTGACTAAATTTTTGTGGCTATTTGGGTGGACAAACTGGCGAAACGGCGCAAATGAGGCATTTTGGCCAAATTAATGTGCTATAGCCCACTCTTTCAGTAGTGGGCCCAGGCCCCGAGGCCTGAGGCCCAGGCGTGCTGTGGGCTGAAAATCAACTGGGGGATGCTAGGGAGGTTGGGGATTATCCTAGTGTGGTTCGGGTATACTTTAGGCCAAAAATAGACCAGGGCGTGCCAGGAAGGTTGGGGATCATCCCAGTGTGGTCCGTTTAATTTTTCATGGATATTTGGGTAGACAAATGGGCGAAACGGCATGAACGGGGCAATTTCAGGCCAAATTAGTGTGCTATAGCCCACGGTTTTTGGGGTGGGCTCAGGGTCTGGGCGTGTTGTGGGCCAAAAATTGATCGGGGCATGCCAGGGAGGTTGGGATCATCCCGCTGTGGCTTATTTAAATTTTTGTGGCCATTTGGGTGGACGAACAGGCAAAACAGCACGAACGAGGCATTTTTAGGCTAAATCCGTGTGCTATAGCCCACAATTTTGGAGGTGGGCCGGGGGTCCGGGCTTGCTGTGGGCCAAAAATTGATCGGAGAATCCCAGAAGGGTTGGGGATTATCCTAGTATGGTTCGTTTAAATTTTCATGGCTATTTGGGTGGACAAATGGGTGAAACGGTGCAAACGGGGCATTTTCAGGTTAAATCGTTGTTCTATAGCCTATAGTCCACGGTTTTGAAGGAGATCCTACGGTTTGAGCTTGCTGGTGGCCGAAAAATGAAGGAGGCATGCCAGGGAGATTGGGGATCGTTCTTGTGTGGTACGTTTAAATTTTTGTGGCAAACGATCAAAATGGCGCAAATGATGCATTTTGTGGCAAAATTGGTGCACTATAGATTACGGTTTTGGGGGTGGGCCTGGGGTTCTTGCATGCTCTGCACTGAAAATCAATCGGGGCATGAAAGTGGGATTGAGGATCATCCCAGTGTGGTTCATTTAAATTTTTGTGGCTATTTAGGTGAACAAACTAATGAAACGATGCAAACGGGGCATTTTCGGGCATAATTGGTGTGTTATAGCCCATATTGTTGGGGGTGGACCCAGGGTCTGAGCGTGCTGAGGGTCAAAAATTGATCGGGGCATGCTAGGGAGGTTAGGGATCATTCAGTGTGGTCTGTTTAATTTTTTATGGCCATTTGGGTGGACAAATGGGTGAAATGGCGTGAACGAGGCATTTGTAGGCAAAATCCATGTGCTATAGCTCACAGTTTCGGAGTTGGGCCCAGGGTTCAAGCGTGCTGTCGGTCAAAAATTGATCGGGGCGTGCCAGGGAGGTTGGATATCATCCCCTCATGGTCCTTTTAAATTTTCGCAACCATTTGGGTGGACAAACGGGCAAAACGGTACGAATGGGGAATTTTTAAGCCAAATCGGTGCGTTATAACCCACGGTTTTAGGGGTGGGCTCGGGGTCCAGAAGTGTTGTGGGTCAAAACTCTACCAGGGCATGTCGGGGAAGTTGGGGATTGTCCCAGTGTGGTTCATTTAAATTTTCGTGGCCATTTGGGTGGACAAACCAGCGTAAATAGGGTATTTTTGGGCCAAATCGGTGTTCTATAGCCCACGGTTTTGGTGGTGGGCCTTGGGTCCGGGCCTGCTTTGGGCTGAAAATTGACCGGGGTGTGTCAGGGAATTTGGGGATCATCCCAGAGTGGTCCGATAAAATTTTTGTGGCCGTTTGAGTGGACGAATAGGTGAAACAACACGAACGGTGCATTTTTAGGAAAAATTGGTGTGCTATAATAGCCCACTATTTTGGGGGTGGGCCCGGTGTTCGGTTGTTCTGTGGGCCAAGAATACACCAGGGCATGCCAGGAAGGTTGGGGATCATCTTAGTGTGGTCCGTTTAATTTTTCGTGGATATTTGGGTTGACAAAAGGGTGATACAACATGAACGGGGCATTTTTGGGACAAATCGGTGTACTATAGCCCACGGTTTTGGTGATGGGTTTAGGGTCCGAGCGTGCTTTGGGCCCAAAATCAACCGAGGCATGCCAGAGAGGTTAAGGATCATCCCAGTATGGTCCGTTAAATTTTTTTGGCCATTTGGGTGAACAAACAGGCAAAACAGCACGAACGAGATATTTTCGGGCCAAATTGTTGAGCAATAACCCACGATTTTGGGGGTGGGCCAGGGTCCGGGCGTGTTGTTGGCCAAAATTTGACCGAGGCATGCCAGGGTGGTTGAGGATCACCCTAGTATGGTTTGTTTAAATTTTTTTGGCTATTTGGGTGGACAAACAGGTGAAACGGCCCAAACGGGGCATTTTCAGGCCAAATCAATGTGCTATAGCCTATAATTTTGAAGGAGAGCCTGCGGTTTGATTGTGCTTTATGCCAAAAGTTGACTGGGGCATGCCAGGGAGGTTGGGTATCATCTCAGTGTGGTCTATCTAAATTTTTGTGGTTATTTGGGTAGACAAACTGTCGAAACGATGCAAATGCGTATTTTCTGCCAGTTTGATGTGCTATAGCCCACTGTTTTGGTAGTAGGCCGGGGGCTCAGGGCTCGGGCGTGCTGTGGGTTGAAAATCAACTGGGGCATGCCAGGGAGGTTGGAGATTATCCTAGTGTGGTTCATTTAAATCTTTGTGGCCATATGGGTGGACAAACGGGCAAAACAGAATGAACGAGACATTTTTAGGCCAAATTGGTGTGCTATAGCCCACGGTTTTAGGGGTGGGCTTGGGTTTCGGGAATGTTGTGGGCCAAAAATTGATCAGGGCATGCCAAGGAGGTTGGGGATTGTCCAAGTGTGATCTATTTTAATTTTTATGGCTATTTGGGTGGACCAACTGTCGAAAAGGTACTAATGAAGTATTTTTAGGAAAAAACGGTGTGCTATAGCCCACGGTTTCAACGGTGGGCCAGGGGTACATGCATGCTGTGGGCCAAAAATCGATATGGGCATGCCAGGGAGGTGAGGGATCATTCCAGTGTGGTTTGTTTAACTTTTCGTGGCCACTTATGTGGACAAACGGGCAAAACAGCGTAAATGGGGCATTTTCGAGCCAAATCGGTGCTATGTAGCCCACGGTTTTAGGAGAGGGCCCAGAGTCTGGGTGTACTGTAGGTCAAAAATCAATCAGGGCATGCCAGGTAGGTTCGGGATCATCCCAGTGTGGTCTATTTAAATTTGTGTGCCCATTTGAGTGGACAAACAAGAGAAATGGCATGAACGGGGCATTTTTGGGCCAAATCGATGTGCTATAGTCCATGGTTTTGGAGGTTAGCCCGGGGACCGGGTGTGCTGTAGGGTGAAAATCAACCGGGGCATGCCATGGAGGTTAGGGATCATCCAGTATGGTCCGTTTAAATTTTCGTGGCTTTTTGAGTGGACAAACGGGCAACACGACATTAACGAGGCATTTTTGGGCCAAGGATTCGGGCATTCTGTGGATTAAAAATTAATTGGGGCATGTCTGGGAGGTTGAGGATCATCCCATTGTGGTCAGTTTTAATTTTTGTGGCCATTTGGGTGGACAAACTCGTGAAATGGCATGAAAGGGGCATTTTCGATCCAAATCGGTGTGCTATAGCCTATATTTTTTAGGGTGGGCTGGGAGTTTGGGCGTGTTGGGGGCTAAAAATTGACCAGTACATGCCAAGGAGGTTGGGGATCTTCCCAGTGTGGTTCGTTTTAATTTTCGAGGCCATTTGCATGGACAAACAGGCAAAACAGCACGAACGGGGTATTTTCGGGCCAGATCGGTGTGCTATAGTCCATAATTTTTGTGGTAGGGCTGGAGTCCGGGAGTGCTGTGGGCCAAAAATCAATCGAAGTATGCCAAAGAGCTTGGAGTGAACAAACGGGCAAAACAACGTGAATGAGGTATTTTTGGGCTAAATCGGTGTGCTATAGCCCACAGTTTTGGGGTAGGGCCTGGGTTCCGGGTGTGCTGTGGGCCGAAAATTGACTGGGGCATGCCAGGGAGGATGAGGATCATTCCAGTGTGGTCCATTTAAATGTTTGTGTCTATTTAGATTGACAAATAGGTGAAACAACACGAATGGGGCATTTTCAGGAAAAATCGGTGTGCTATAGCCCACTGTTTTGGGGTGGGCCCGGGGTTCGGGTATGTTGTGGGCTAAAAATAGACTAGGGCATGCCAGGAAGGTTAGGGATCATCCCAGTGTGGTCTATTTAATTTTTTGTGGATATTTGGATACGCAAATGGGCAAAACGGCACGAACAAGGCAATTTCGGGCCAAATCGATGTGCTATAGCCCACGGTTTTTGGCGTGGGCTTAGGGTCTGGGCGTGCTATGGGTCAAAAATTGATCGGGGCATGCCAGGGATGTTGGGATCATCCCAGTGTGGCTCGTTCAAATTTTTGTGGCCATTTGGGTGGACAAACGGGCAAAACAGCACGAACGAGGCATTTTTGGATCAAATTGGTGTGCTATAGCCCACAGTTTTGGGGGTGGGCCAGGGGTCCGGGAGTGCTGTGGACCAAAAATTGATCGGGGCATGCTAGGGAGGTTGGGGATTATCCTAGTGTGGTTCGTTTAAATTTTCATGGCTATTTGGGTGGACAAACGGGTGAAATGGTGCAAACGGGACATTTTCAGGTCAAATCAGTGTTCTATAGCCCACGGTATTGAAGAAGAGCGTACGGTTTGAGCATGCTGTAGGCTGAAAATTGATGGGAGAGTGCCAGGGAGGTTGGGGATCATGCCTGTGTGGTCCGTTTAAATTTTTGTGGCTATTTGTGTGGACAAATGGTCAAAACAGCACAAACCACAATTTTTGTGGCAAAATCGGTGCGATATAAACCACGGTTTCAGGGGTGGCCCTGGGGTCCATGCGTGCTCTACTTTGAAAATCAATCGGGGCATGACAGTGGGATTGAGGATCGTCCCAGTGTGGTTCGTTTAAATTTTTGTGCTGAGGGTCCAAAATTGACCGGGGTATGCCAGGGAGGTTAAGGATCATTCAGTGTGGTCCGTTTAATTTTCATGGCCATTTGGGTGGACAAATGGGTGAAACGGCATGAATGGGGCATTTGCTGGCAAAATCCATGTGCTATAGATCACAGTTTCGGAGATGGGCCCAGGGTTCGAGCGTGTTGTGGGTCAAAAATTGATTGGGGCAATCCAGGGAGGTTGGGGATCATCATATTATGGTCTGTTTAAACTTTCACAGCCATTTGGGTGGACAAACAGGAAAAACGGTATGAATGGGGAATTTTCTAGCCAAATCGGTGCACCATAGCCCACGGTTTTGGGGGTGGGCTCGGTGTTCAGAAGTGCTGTGGCCAAAAATATACCAGAGCATGCCAGGGAGGTTAGGGATCGTCCCAGTGTGGTTCGTTTAAATTTTTGTGGCCATTTGGGTGGACAAACCGATGTAAATAGGGTATTTTCTGGCCAAATTGGTGTGCTATAGCCCACGCTTTTGGTGGTGGGCTCGGAGTCCAGGCCTGCTGTGGGCTGAAATTGACCGGGGCATGGCAGGGAGGTTGTGATCATCCCAGTGTGGTCTGGTTAATTTTTTGTGGCCGTTTGGGTGGACAAATAGGTGAAACAGCACGAACGGGGCATTTTTGGGAAACATTGGTGTGCTATAATAGCCCACTGTTTTGGGGGTGGGCCTAGAGTTTGGTTGTGCTGTGGTCAAAAAATACACCAGGGTATGCCAGGAAGGTTGGGGGTCATCCTAGTGTGGTCCGTTTAATTTTTTGTGGACATTTGGGTAGACAAAAGGGCGAAACGGCATGAATGGGGCATTTTCGGGACAAATCGGTGTGCTATAGCCCTCGGTTTTGGTGGTGGGCTCGGGGTCCAGGTGTGCTGTGGTCCCAAAATTGACCGAGGCATGCCAGGGAGGTTATAGATCATCTCGGTGTGGTCCGTTTAATTTTTGAGGCAATTTGTGTGGACAAATGGGCAAAACAGCACGAACGAGGCATTTTTGGGCCAAATCCTTGTGCAATAGCGCACGATTTCAGGCGTGGGCCGGGGTCCAGGCGTTCTGTTGGCCAAATTTTGATTGGGCCATGCCAGGGTGGTTGAGGATCATCCTGGTATGGTTTGTTTAAATTATTGTGGCTATTTGGGTGGACAAACGTGTGAAACGGCGGGAACGGGGCATTTTCAAGCCAAATCGATGTGCTATAGCCTATGGCTTTGAAGGAGAGCCTGCTGTTGGATTATTCTTTAGCGCTAAAATTGACTGGGGCATGCCAGGGAGGTTGCAGATCGTCTCAGTATGGTCTGTCTAAACTTTAGTGGCTATTTGGGCGGTGAAACTGGCAAAACGGCGTAAATAAGGCATTTTCGGCCAAATCGATATGCTATTGCCCACTGTTTCAGTAGTGGGCTCGGGTTCCAGGCGAGCTGTGGGATGAAAATCAACTGGGGTATGCCAGAAAGGTTGGGGATCATCCTAGTGTGGTTCATTTAAATTTTTGTGTCCATATAGGTAGACAAACGGGCATAATAGTATGAACACGGAATTTTTTGGCCAAATCGGTGTGCTATAGCCCACGGTTTTAGGGGTGGCTTGGGTTTTGGGAATATTGTGGTCCAAAACTCAATCAAGGCATGCCAAGGAGGTTAGGGATCATCCAAGTGTGATCCATTTTAATTTTCATGGCCATTTGGGTGGACAAACGAGTGAAAAGGCATGAACAACGTATTTTTGGGCCAAATTGGTGTGCTATAGCCCACGGTTTCGGCGATGGACCAGGGGTTCGGGCATGCTGTAGGCCAAAAATCGATTGGGGCATGCGAGGTAGGTTAGGGATTATTGTAGTGTGGTCCGTTTAACTTTTCGTGGCCATTTATGTGGACAAACGAGCAAAACGGTGTGAATAGGGCATTTTCGAGCCAAATTGATGTGCTATATAGCCCACAGTTTTAGGGGTGGGCCCGGGTTCGAGCGTACTGTAGGTCAAAAATCAATTGAGGCATGCCAGGGAGGTTATTGATCATTCCAGTATGGTCTATTTAAATTTGTGTGCCCATTTGATTGGACAAACAGGAGAAACAGCATGAATGGGGCAGTTTTCGGCCAAATCGGTGTGCTATAGTCCACAGTTTATGAGGTTGGTCCAAGGACCAGGCGTACTGTAGGTTGAAAATCAACCAGGACATGCCAAGAAGGTTGGGGATCATCCAGTATGGTCCGTTTAAATTTTTGTGGTTATTTGGGTGAAAAAA
>CM061557.1:12796011-12852332 GCA_030864225.1 Capsicum baccatum var. pendulum
GGCATTACAGGAAGGTTGGGGATCATCTTAATGTGGTTCATTTAAAATTTTATGGCCATATGGGTGGACAAACGTGCAAAACAGCACAAACGAGGCATTTTTAGGTCAAATTGGTGTGCTATAACCCACTGTTTTAGGGGTGGGCTCGGTTTTTGGGAATGATGTGGGCCAAAAATCGATCAAGGTGTGCCAAGGATGTTGGGGAAAGTGTAAGTATGATCCATTTTAATTTCCTTGTCCATTTGGGTGGACAAACGGGCGAAAAGGAACGAACGACGTATTTTTGGGCCAAATCGGTGTGCTATAGACCACAGTTTTGGCGGTGGGCCAGGGGTCCGGGCATGCTTTGGGACAAAAACCAATCGGGGCATGACAGGGAGGTTGGGGATCGCTCCAGTGTTGTTCATTTAACTTTTCATGGCTATTTGTGTGGACAAACGGGCAAAACAGCGTGAATGGGGCATTTTTGAGCCAAATCGGTGTCCTATATATATAGCCCACAATTTCAGGGGTGGGCCCAGATTTCGGGAGTATTATGGGTCAAATATCAGTCGGGGCATGCCAGGGACATTGGGGATCATCCCAGTGTGGTCTATTTAAATTTGTGTGCCCATTTGAGTGGACAAACGGGAGAAACGACATGAATGGGGTATTTTTGGGCCAAATCGGTGTGCTATAGTCCACAGTTTTGGAGGTAGGTCCGAGGACCGGGCGTGCTGTAGGTTGAAAACAACCGAGGCATTCCAGGGAGGTTGGGGATCATCCATTATGGTCTATTTAAATTTTCGTGGCTATTAGGCTGGACAAACAGGCAAAACGATGTGAACAAGGAAATTTCAGGCTAAATCGGTGAGCTGTTGCCCACGGTTTTAGGGGTGAGCCAAGGGTTCGGGCGTTCTGTGGATCAAAAATTAATCGAGGCATGTCAGGGAGGTTGAGGATCATCCCATTGTGGTCTGTTTTAATTTTTGTGGCCATTTGGGTAGACAAACTCGTGAAATGGCGTGAACGGGGCATTTTCAATCCAAATCAGTGTGCTATAGCCCATGTTTTTTAGGGTGGGCTGGGATTTTGGGTGTGTTGTGGGACAAAAATTGACCAAGACGTGCCAAGGAGGTTGTGGATCATCCCAGTGTAGTTCGTTTTAATTTTTCTGGCTATTTGCATGGACAAACGGGCAAAATGGCATCAACGGGGCATTTTTGGGCCAAATCGGTGTGCTATAGCATACAATTTTTGGGGTGGGGCTGGAGTCCGGGCGTGCTGTGGGAAAAAAATCAATCGGAGCGTGCCAAGGATCTTTGAGTGAACAAACGGGCAAAACTACGTGAATGAGGTGTTTTGGGGCCAAATCGGTGTGCTATAGCTCGCAGTTTTGGGGAGGGCCTGGGTTCTGGGTGTGTTGTGGGCCGAAAATTTACTGGAGCATTCCAGGGAGGTTGGGCATCATACCAGTGTGGTTTGTTTAAAATCTTTGTGGCCATTTGGATTGACAAATTGGTGAAACAACACTAATGAGGCATTTTCAGGAAAAATCGATTTGCTATAGACCACTGTTTTGGGATCATCCTACTATGGTCCATTTAAATTTTTGTGGTTATTTGAGTAGAAAAATGGGGCAAATGGCGTGAATGGGGCATTTTCGTGCCAAATCGGTGTGCTATAGCCCACAGTTTTAAGGGTGGGCCTGGGGTCCAAGCGTGTTGTGGGTCAAAAATCAATGGAGGCGTGCTAGGGAAGTTGGGGATCATCCCAGTATGGTTCGTTTCAATTTTTGTGGCCATTTAGTTGCAAAAATGGACATAACGATGCAAACAGGGCATTTTTGGGCCAAATCAGTGTGCTATGGGCCCGACGCCCGTACGTGCTATGGGCTGAAAATTAACCGGGGCATGCCAGGGAGATTGGGGATCATCCTAGTGTGGTCCGCTTAAATTTTTGTGGACATTTGGGTGGACAAATGGGTGAAACAGCACGAACGGGGCATTTTCGAGCCAAATCGGTGTGCTATGGCCCATGATTTTAGGGGTGGGCCCGGGGTCTGGGTGTGCTATAGGCCAAAAATTAACCGGGGTGTGCTAGGGAGGTTGAGGATTATCCCAGTGTGGTTTGTTGAAATTTTTATGGCCATTTGGGTGGACAAATAGGCGAAACAACACGGGTTTGGGCTAAATCGGTGTGCTATAGCCCACGGTTTTGGGGGTGGGTCAGGGGTTCGGGCGTGCTGCATGGAAAAAATTGATCAGGGCATGCCAGGGTGGTTGGGGATCATCCCATTGTGGTTCTTTAAAATTTTTGTGGCCATTTGGGTGAATAAACGGGCAAAACTGCATGAACGAGGTATTTTTAAGCTAAATCTATGTGCTATAGCCCACTATTTTGGGGTAGGCCTGGGGTTCGGGTATGCTGTAGGTCAAAAATAGAACAGGACGTGCCAGGAAGGTTGAGGATCATCCCAGTGTGGTCCCTTTAATTTTTCATGGATATATGGGTAGACAAATGGGTAAATTCGGGCCAAATCGGTTTGCTATAGCCAACGGTTTTTTGAGTGGGCTTAGGGTCTGCGCGTGCTATGGGCCAAAAATTGACCGGGGCATGCCAGAGAGGTTACGATCATCCCAGAGTATCCCATTTAAATTTTTATGGCCATTTGGGTGGACAAACGGGAAAAACACCACGAATGAGGCATTTTTGGGCTAAATCGATGAGCTATAGCCCACGGTTTTGGGGGTGAGCCAAGGTTTCGGGTGTTCTGTGGATCAAAAATTAATTGGGGCATGTCAGGGAGGTTTAGGATCATCCCATTGTAGTCTTTTGTAATTTTTGTGGCCATTTGGGTAGACAAATTCGTGAAATGGCGTGAACGGGGCATTTTTGATCTAAATCGGTGTGCTATAACCAGTGTTTTTTAGGGTGGGATGGGATTTCAGGCTTGTTGGGGGCCGAAATATGACCAGGACATACCAAGGAGGTTGGGGATCGTCCCAGTATGGTTCATTTTAATTTTCGCAGCCATTTGCATGGACAAACAGGCAAAATGGCATGAACGGGGCATTTTTGGGCCAAATTGGTGTGCCATAGCCCACAATTTTTGGGGTGGGGCTGGAGTTCGGGCATGCTGTGGGACAAAAATCAATCGGAGCGTGCCAAGGAGCTTAGAGTGAACAAACAGGCAAAACAACGTGAATGAGGTGTTTTCGGGCTAAATCGGTGTGTTATAGCCCACAGTTTTAGAGGAGGGCCTGGGTTCCGGCTATGCTGTAGCCCGAAAATTGAATGGGGCATGCCAGGGAGGTTGGGGGTCATCCCAGTGTGGTCCGTTTAATTTATTGTGGCTAGTTGGATGTACAAATAGCTGAAACAGCACGAATGAGGCATTTTCAGGAAAAATTGGTGTGCCATAGCCCACTATTTTGGGGTGGGCTTGGTGTTCGAGTATGCTGTAGGCCAAAAATAGAATAGGGCATGCCAATAAGGTTAGGGATCATCCTATTGTGGTCCGTTTAATTTTTTGTGGATATTTGGGTAGAAAAATGGGCAAATTTAGGCCAAATCGGTGTGCTATAGCCCACGGTTTTTGGGGTGGGCTCAGGGTCTGGGAGTGCTGTGGGCCAAAAATTGATCGGGGCATGCTAGGGAGGTTGAGATCGCCCAGTATGGACCGTTTAAAATTTTGTGGCCATTTGGGTGTACAAGCGGGCAAAACAGCACGAACGAGGCATTTTTGGGCCAAATAGGTGTGCTATAATAGCCCACAGTTTTGGGGGTGGGCCGGGGGTCCGAGCGTGTTGTCGGCCAAAAATTGATTGGGGCATGCCAGGGAGGTTGGGGATTATCTTAGTGTGGTTCTTTTAAATTTTCATGGCAATTTGGGTGGACAAACAGGTGAAACGGTGCAAATGGGGCATTTTCAGGTCAAATCGGTGTTCTATAGCCTATGGTTTTGAACGAGAGCCTGCGGCTTGAGCGTGCTGTAGGCCAAAAATTGATGGGGGCGTTCCAGGGAGGTTGGGAATTGTTCTTGTATGGTCCATTTAAATTTTTGTGGCTATTTATGTGGACAAACGGGCAAAATGACACAAACGACGTATCTTGTGGCAAAATTGGTGAGCTATAGACAACGGTTTTGGGGTTGGGCCTGGGGTCCATAAGTGTTCTACGCTGAAAATCTATCGGGGAATGATAGTGGTATTGAGGATAGTCCCAGTGTGGTTCGTTTAAATTTTTACGGCCATTTCGGTGAACAAACGGATGAAATAACGCACACGGGGCATTTTCGGGCAAAATCGGTGTGTTATAGCGCACAATTTTTGGGGTAGGCCCAGGGTCTGAGCATGCTGAGGGTCAAAAATTGACTGGGGCATGCTAGAGAGGTTAGGGATCATTCAGTATGGTCCGTTTAATTTTTCATGGCCATTTGGGTGCACAGCTGGGTAAAACGGCGTTAACGGGGCATTTGCGGGCAAAATCGATGTGCTATAGCTCATAGTTTTGGAGGTGGGCCCAGGGTTCGAGTATGCTGTGGGTCAAAAATTGATCGGGGCATGCCAGGGAGGTTGGGGATCATCCCATTATGGTCCGTTTAAATATTCGCAGCCATTTGGGTGGACAAACGGGCAAAACGGTATGATTGGGGAATTTTCTGACCAAATCGGTGCACTATAGCCCACGGTTTCGGGGGTGGGCTCGGGGTCCGGAAGTGTTGTGGGCCAAAAATCTACCAGGGCATGCCAGGGAGGTTTGGGATCATCCTAGTGTGGTTTGTTTAAATTCTTGTGGCCATTTGAGTGGACAAACCAGCGTAAATGGGGTATTTTCAGGCCAAATTTGTGTGCTATAGCTCACGATTTTGGTGGTGGGCCCAGGGTCCGGGCCTGCTGTGGGCTGATAATCGATCGAAGCATGCTTGGAAGGTTGGGGATCATCTTAGTGTGGTCCGATTAAATTTTTGTGGCCGGTTGGGTGGACAAATAGGTGAAATAGCACGAACGGGACTTTTTTAGGAAAAATTGGTGTGCTTTAATAGCCCACTGTTTTGGGGGTAGGCCTTGGGTTCGATTTTGTTGTTGGTCAAAAATACACCAGGGCATGTCAAAAAGGTTGGGGATCATCCCAGTGTGGTCCGTTTAATTTTTCATGGACATTTGGGTAGACAAAAGCGAGAAACAACATGAACGGTGCATTTTCGGGATAAATCGGTGTGCTATATCCCATAATTTTAGTGGTGGGCTCAGGGTCTAGGCGTACTGTGGGCCCAAAATCGACCGAGGTGTGCCAGTGAGATTGGGGATCATCCTAGTATGGTCCCTTTAATTTTTGTGGCTATTTGGGTTGACAAACGGGCAAAAATGCACAAACGAGCCATTTTTGGGCCAAATCGTTGTGCAATAGCCCACGATTTTGGGGGTGGGCTGGGGACCGGGTGTGCTGTTGGTCAAATATTTACCGGGGCATACCAGGGTGGTTGAGGATCATCCTAGTATGGTTTGTTAAATTTTTGTGGCTATTTGGGTGGACAAACGGGTGAAACGATGCGAATGGGCAATTTTTGGGCCAAATCTATGTGCTATAGCCTACAGTTTTGAAGGAGAGCCTGTGGTTTGATTGTGTTTTAGGCTGAAACTTGACTGGGGTGTGCTAGGGAGGTTGAGGATTGTCTCAGTGTGTTCTTTCTACATTTTTGTGGCTATTTGGGTGGACAAACTGGCGAAACGACACAAATGAGGCATTTTCAGCCAAATCGATGTGCTATAGCCCACTGTTTTGGTAGTGGGCCTAGGGATGGGGGCCCGGGTGTTCAGTGGGCTAAAAATCAACTGGGGCATGCCAGGGAGGTTGGGGATCATCCTAGTGTAGTTCGTTTAAATTTTTGTGGCCTTATGGGTGGACAAACGGGCAAAACAATGCAAACGAGGCATTTTTAGGCCAAATTGGTG
The DNA here is from genome assembly GCA_030864225.1 of Capsicum baccatum var. pendulum. NCBI lineage: Eukaryota > Viridiplantae > Streptophyta > Magnoliopsida > Solanales > Solanaceae > Capsicum > Capsicum baccatum. The sequence goes on from CM061557.1 coordinate 12,801,948, forward strand.
TGCTATAGCCCAATTTCCAGAATGCTGTGGGCCAAAAATCGATTAGGGCATGCCAAGGAGCTTGGAGATCGTCTAAGTGTGATCCATTTTAATTTTCGTGTCCCTTTGGATGGACAAACAGGCGAAAAGGAACGAACGATGTATTTTTGGGCCAAATCAGTGTGCTATAGCCCACGGTTTTGGCGGTGGGCTGGGGGTCCGAGCATGCTGTGGGATAAAAATTGATCGGGGCTTTTCAGGGAGGTTAGGTAGCATTCCAATGTGGTCCATTTAACTTTTAGTGCACATTTATGTGGACAAACAGGCAAAACGGTGTGAATGGGGCATTTTTGAGCCAAATCGGTGTGCTATATATGTAGCCCACGGTTTCAGGGTGGGCCCAGAGTTCGGGGGTACTGTGGGTGAAAAGTCTATCGGGGCATGCCAAGGAGGTTGGGGATCATCCAAGTGTGATCCATTTTAATTTTCGTGGCCATTTGGGTGGACAAACGAGCAAAATAGAATGAACGACATATTTTTGGTCCAAATCGGTGTGCTATAACCCACGGTTTTGGCGGTAGGCCAGGGGTCCGGGCATGTTGTGGACCAAAAATCGATCGGGGCATGCCATGGAGGTTGGGGATCGTTCCAGTGTGGTTCGTTTAACTTTTTGTGGCCATTTATGTGGACAAACGGGCGAAACGGCGTGAATGAGGCATTTTTGAGCCAAATCGGTGTGCTATATATATAGCCCACGGTTTCAGGGGTGGGCTCGAAGTTCGGGAGTACTATGGGTCAAAAATCAGTCGGGGCATACCAGGGAGATTGGGGATCATCCCAGTGTGGTCTATTTAAATTTGTGTGCCCATTTGAGTGGACAAACAGGAGAAACGACATGAATGGGGCATTTTTGGGCGAAATTGGTGTGCTATAGTCAACGGTTTTGGAGGTTGGCCCGAGTTCCGGGTGTGCTGTAGGTTGAAAATCAAATGGGGCATACCAGGGAGGTTGGGGATCATCCAGTATGGTCTGTTTAAATTTTTGTGGCTATTTGGCTGGACAAACGGGCAAAACGGCACGAACGAGGCATTTTCAGGCCAAATCAGTGAGCTATAGCCCACGATTTTAGGGGTGAGCCAAGGGTTCGGTCGTTCTGTGGATCGAAAATTAATCGGGGCGTGTCAGGGAGGTTGAGGATCATCCCATTGTGGTCTATTTTAATTTTTGTGGCCATTTGGGTAGACAAACTCGTGAAATGGCGTGAACAGGGCATTTTAAATTAAAATCGGTGTGCTATAGCCCATGTTTTTTAGGGTGGGCTGGGAGTTCGGGCGTGTTGTGAGACGAAAATTGACCAGGATGTGCTAAGGAGGTTGGGGATAATCCCAGTGTGGTTTTTTTTAATTTTCGCAGCCATTTGCATGGATTAATAGGTAAAACAGCACGAACGGGGCATTTTTGGGCCAAATCGGTGTGCTATAGCCCACAATTTTTGGGGTGGGGCTGAATTCCGAGTGTGCTGTCGTCCAAAAATCAATCGGAGCGTGCCAAGGAGTTTGGAGTGAACAAACGGGCAAAACAACATGAATGAGGTTATTTTTTGGCACAGATCTTTTTGGTTCTTAAAAAGAAACAGTTCGAGAAGGTTCAATTGGCCGAAATGAATTTCTAGATTCGCATATTTATCGATATCAAGTTCGTAAAAAGAACCAAATTCTTTTTGGCGATTATTTATGATAAAAAAAATAAAAAAATTAAATTCTGAAAACTCCTTTATCTTATTTATACTCTTCTTCAAAATCTACATACTATGTGGTACAAGGGATTCCCAGCATCTCGTAGAAAAAGAGTATGTAATGTAGAATTTAAAGAAGAGTATTAGACTTTAATTATTTTGATTTAGTTTTTATAGCATACCATTTTGGGGGAGGGTCTGGGTTCCGGGTGTGTTGTGGGAGAAAAATCGACTAGGGCGTGCCAGGGAGGTTAAGGATCATCTCAGTGTGGTTATTTGGATGGACAAATAGGTGAAAGAACACAAATGGGGCATTTTCAGGAAAAATCGGTGTGCTATACCCCACTGTTTTGGGATGGGCTCGGGGTTCGAGTATGTTGTGGGCTAAAAATAGACTAGGGCATGCCAGAAAGGTTGGGGATCATCCCAATGTGGTTCGTTTAATTTTTCGTAGACATTTGGGTAGACAAATGGGCAAAACAGCACGAACGGGGCATTTTTGGGCTAAATCGGTGTGCTATAGCCCATGGTTTTTGGGGTGGGCTTAGGGTTTGGGCGTGCTGTGGGCCATAAATTGACCAGGGTATGCCAAGGAGGTTGGGATTGTCCCAATGTGGTCCTTTTAAATTTTTGTGGCCATTTGGATGGAGAAACGGGTAAAACAACACAAATAAGGCATTTTCGAGCCAAATCAGTGTGCTATAGCCCACAGTTTTAGGGGTGGGTCGGGGGTCCGGGTGTACTGTGGGCCAAATATTGATTGACATATGCCAGGGAGGTTGGGGATTATCCTAGTGTGGTTCTTTTAAATATTAATGGCTACTTGGGTGGAGAAACGGGTGAAACGGTGCAAACGGGGCATTTTCAGGTCAAATCGGTATTTTATAGCCCACGGTTTTGAAGGAGAGCCTACGGTTTGAGCGTGCTGTTGGACTAAATATGACGGGGACGTGCCAGGGAGGTTGGGGATCATGGCTGTTTGGTCCTTTTAAATTTTTGTGGCTATTTGTGAGGAAAAACGGGCAAAACAGCGCAAATGATGCATTTTGTGGCAAAATCGGTGCACTATAGACCACGGTTTTGGGGGTGGGCCTGGGGTCCATATGTGCTCAGCACTGAAAATCAATTCAGGCATGACAATGGGATTGAGGATCATTCCAGTGTGATTCGTTTAAATTTTTGTGGCCATTTAGGTGAACAAACGGATGAAACAACGCAAACGGGGCATTTTCGGGCAAAATCGATGTGCTATAGCCCACAGTTTTGGGGGTGAACCTAGGGTTTGAACGTGCTGAGGGTCAAAAATTGACCAGGGAATACCAGGGAGGTTATAGATCATTCAGTGTGGTCCGTTTAATTTTTCACGGCCATTTGGGTGGACAGATATGTGAAACGGCGTGAACGGGGCATTTGTGGGCAAAATTGATGTGCTACAACTCATAGTTTCGGAGGTGGGCCCAGGGTTAGAGCATGTTGTGGGTCAAAAATTTATCGGGGTGTGCCAGGGAGGTTGTGGATCATCCCATTATGGTCCGTTTAAATTTTTGCAGCCATTTGGGTGGCCAAACGGGCAAAACGGTACGAATGGGGAATTTTCTGGCCAAATTGGTGCTCTATGGCCCCCGTTTTGGGGGGTGGGCTAGGGATCCAGAAGTGCTGTGGGCCAAAAATCTACCAGGGCATGCTAGGGAGGTTGGGGATCGTCGCAGTGTGGTTTGTTTAAATTTTTGTGCCTATTTGGGTGGATAAACCGGCGTAAATGGGGTATTTTCGGGCTAAATCGGTGTGCTATAGCCCACGGTTATGGTGGTGGGCTTGGGGTCTAGGCCTGCTGTGGGCTTAAAATCGACCGGGGTGGGCCAGCAAGGTTTGGGATCATCCCAGTGTGGTCCGGTTAAATTTTGTGGCCGCTTGGGTGGACAAACGAGCGAAAAAGTGCGAATGAGGCTTTTTCGAGCCAAATCAGTGTGCTATAGCCCACTGTTTTGAGGGAGGGCCTGGGACCAAGTCTGCTGTTGGCCTAATATAGACTGAGGCATGCCAAGGAGTTTGGGGATCATCCCAGTGTGGTCCATTTATATTTTTGTGGCCATTTGGTTGGACAAACAGGCAAAACGACACGAACTGAGCATTTTTTGGCCAAATTGATATGCTATATCCTATGGTTATGGTGTTGGGCTAGGGGTCTAGGCGTGCTATGGGCAAAAAATCTACCAGGACATGCCAGGATGGTTGGGGATTATCTCAGTGTGGTTCGTTTAAATTTTTATGGCCATTTGGGTTAACAAACAGGCGGAACAGGCAAATAGGGTGGGATATAGCCCACTGTTTTTGGGGTAGGCCAGGTGTTCGGGTGTGCTGTTGGCTAAAAATTGACTGGGCGTTCCAAGGAGGTTAGGAATCATCTGAGTGTGGTCTATTTAAATTTTCGTAGCCATTTGGGTTGTCAAATTATCAAAACGGTATGAATGAGGCATTTTCAAGCTAAATCGGTGTGCTATAGTCTAGTTCTTCGAGGATGGGCCCGGGGTTTGAGCGTGTTGTGGGATAAAAATTGATTGGGGCGTGCCTGAGAGGCTGGGGATCGTCCCAGTGTGGTCCATTTAAATTTTTGTGGCCATTTGGGTGGACAAATAGGTAAAATAGAATGAACAAGGCATTTTTAGGCCAAATCTATGTGCTATAGTCCACGGTTTTAAGGGTGGGCTCGGGGTTCGAGGATGCTGTGGGCAAAAAATAGACCGGGGCGTACCAGGGTGGTTGGGGATCATCCCATTATGTCCTGTTTAAATTATTGTGGCCATTTGGGTGAATAAACGGGCAAAACAGCATGAACGAGGTATTTTTGAGCCAAATCGGTGTGCTATAGCCCATGGTTTCGGGGGTGGGATCAGGGTCCGGGCATGTTGTAGGCTAAAAATTGATCGGGGCACGCTAAGGAGGTTGTGGATAGTACCAGTGTGATCCGTTTTAATTTTCATGGCCATTTGGGTGGACAAATGGGCAAAACAACGCGAACGGGGCATTTTTTTAGCAAAATCGTTGTGCTATAGCCCACGGTTTTGGGGGTGGGCCAGGGGTTCGGGCGTGCTGTAGGCCAAAAATCTATCGGGGTATGGCAGAAAGGTTGGGGATCATTCCATTGTGGTCCGTTTAAATTTTTGTTGCCTATTAGGGTGGACAAACGGTGCGAACGGGGGATTTTTGGGTTAAATCGATGTGTTATATCCCACGATTTAGGGGGTGGGATTGTCGTTCGGGTGTTTTATTCATCAAAAACTGATCAGGGCGTGCCAGGGAGGTTGGGGATCATCCCAATGGGTGAAATGGTGCGAACGGGGTGTTATCGTTCCAAATCAATGTGCTATAGCCTACGATTTCGAGGGTGAGCCTTGGGTTTGGGCATGATTTGGACCAAAAATTGATCGGGGTATTCCAGGGAGGTTGGGGATCGTCCCAATGGGGTCTGTTTAAATTTTTGTGGCCATTTAGATGGACAAACGGGCGAACAAGCCATTTTTGGGCTGAATCGGTGTGCTAAAGCCCACAATTTTGGGGGTGCACCCAGGATCTGGGTGTGTTGTGGGGACAAAGATCCACTGGGGCATGCTAGGGAGGTTGGAGAACGTCTCAGTATGGTTTGTTTAAATTTTTATGGCCATTTGGGTGGATAAACGATCAAAACGATTCGAATGAGTCATTTTTGGGCCAAATCGGTGTGTTATAGCCCACGACTTCAAGGGTGGGCCAGGTTCCAGGTGTGCTGTAGGCCAAAAATTAATCGAAATGTGCCAGGAAGATTAGCGATCATCCCAATGTAGTTCGTTTAAATGTTCATGGCCATATGGGTAATCAGGCTAAAACGGTGTGCTATAGCCCACAGTTTTGGGGGTGGGCCCGGGGTACGGATGTGCTGTGGGCCAAAAATTGTCTGGGGTATGCCAGGGAGGTTGGGGATCATTCCAGTATGGTCCGTTTAAGTTTTCGTGGCCATTTGAGTGGACGAACGGGAGAAATAGTGTGAATGGAGCTTTTTCGGGCCAAATCAGTGTGCTATAGCCCACTATTTCGGGGGTGGGCCCTGGAACCAGGTGTCCTGTGCATCTAAAATAGAACAGGGCGTTCTAGGGAGTTTGGGGATCATCCCAGTGTGGTCCGTTTAAGTTTTTGTGGCCATTTGAGTTGACAAACCGGCGAAACGGTATGAACTGGGCAATTTTTGGCCAAACCAGTGTGATATAGCCCACGGTTTTGGGGATGAGCTCGGGGTTCAGGCATGCTGTGGGCAAAAAATCTATCGGGGCATGCCAGGGTTGTTGAGGATCATCTCAGAGTGGTCCATTTAAATTTTCGTGGCCATTTAGGCGGACAAACGGGCAAAATGAGCGAACAGGGTGGACTACAACTCACTGTTTCGGGGGTGGGCCAGGGTTCGGGTCTGTTTAAATTTTTGTCCCCATTTGGGTTGTCAAATTGGCAAAACGGTGCGAACAAGGCATCTTAGGGCTAAATTGGTGTGCTATAGCCACGATTTTGGGGTTGGGCCCGGGGTCCAAGCGTATTATGGGCTGAAAATCAACTGGGGCATGCCAGGGAGGTTGGGGATCATCCCAGTGTGGTTTGATTGATTTTTTGTGTCCATTTGGGTAGACAAAAGGCTAAAACAGCGCGAACGAGGTATTTTCGGGCCAAATCGTTCTGATATAGCCCACGGTTTAGGGGTTGTGCCAGGGGTGTGGGCGTGCTATTGGCAAAAAATCCGCTGGGGCATGTCAGGGAGGTTGGGGATCGTCCCATTATGGCCCGTTTAAATTTTCATGGCTATTTGGGTAGACAAATAGGTGAAATAGCGCGAATGGGGTATTTTCAAGACAAATCTATGTGCTATAGTCCACGGTTTTGGGGGTGGGCCAGAGGTCCAAGAATGATGTGGGCCGAAAATTGATCGGAGCATTCCAAGGAGGTTGGGGATTTTCCCAGTGTGGTACGTTTTAATTTTTATGGCCATTTGGGTGGATAAACAGGCAAAATGATGCGAACAGTGCATTTTTGGCCAAATCGGTGTGCTATAGCCCACGTTTCAAGTAGGTAGAAGATCATACCAGTGTGGTCCATTTTAATTTTTGAGGCTATTTGGGTGGACAAACAGGCAAAACGGCACAAACTGGGCATTTTTGGGCTAAATCGGTGTGCTATAGCCCAGGATTTTGGGGGTGGGTCAGGGGTCCGTGCGTGCTATGCGCAAAAATTCGATCGAGGCATGCCAGGGTGGTTGGGGTTCATCCCATTGTGGTTTGTTTAAATTTTTGTGACAATTTGGGTGAATAAACGGGCAAAACTGCATGAACGAGGTATTTTCAGGCCAGTGTGCTATAGCCCAATGTTTTGGGGGTGGGCTCGGGCTTCGGGCATGCTATAGGCTGAAAATTGACCGGGGCATTCAAAGGAGATTGGGGATCATCCCTGTGTAATCTGTTTTAATTTTCACGGCCATTTGGGTGGACAAATGGGCGAAACGACACGAACGAGGCATTTTCGGGCCAAATCGGTGTGCTATAGCCCAAAGTTTTGGGGGTGGGCTAGGGGTCCAGGCGTGCTGTAGTCCAAAAATCTATCCGAGCGTGCCATAAAGGTTGGGGATCATCCCAGTGTGGTCCTTTTACATTTTTGTTGCCTATTTGGGTGGACAAACGGCACGAACGAGGCATTTTTGGGCTAAATCGGTGTGCTATATCCCACAGTTTGTAGGGTGGGCCTGGGGTTAAGGCGTTCTGTCAGTTAAAAATACATCGAAGCATACCAGGGAGGTTGGGGTTCATCCCAGTATGGTCCATTTGAATTTTTGTGGCAATTTGGTAGACAAAAGGGTGAAACGGCGCTAACGGAGCGTTATTGGTCCAAATCGGTGTACTATAGACCACAGTTTTGGTGGTGAGCCTTGGGTTCGGGCATGCTGTGGACCAAAAATTGATTGGGGTATGGCAGGGAGGTTGGGAATCATCCCCGTGTGGTCCGTTTAATTTTTTGTGTCTATTTAGGTGGACAAACAATCGAACGAAGCATTTTCAGGAATAGTCGGTGGGCTAAAGCCCACGGTTTCGAGAGTGGATCCAGGATTTGGGCATGCTGTGGGGTCGAAAATCAACTGAGTCATACCAGGGATGTTGGGGAATGTCTCAGTATGGTTCGTTTAAATTTTTTTGGCCATTTGGATGGACAAACAGGTAAAACGGTGCGAACGAGTCACTTTTGGGCCAAATCAGTGTGCTTTAGCCCACGAATTTAGGGGTGGGCCCAGGGTACAGGCGTGCTTTGGGCCAAAAATTGTTCGGGATATGCCAGGAAGGTTGGGGACCATCCCTGTGTAGTCTGTTTAAATGATCGTGACCATTTGGGTGGACAAACGAGTGAACAAAATATTTTCAGGTCATATCAATATGCTACAACCCACGATTTTGGAGGTGGGCCCGAGGTCCGGGTGTTTTGTGGGCAAAAAATTGATTGGGGCATGCCAGGAAGGTTGGGGATCATCCCAGTGTGGTTTGTTTAAATTTTCGTGGCCATTTGGGTGGATAAACCGGCAAAACGACATAAATTAGGCAATTATTGGCCTAACCAGTGTGATATAGCCCACAGTTTTGGGGATGGGCTCGGGTTCTGGGAGTTTTGTAGGCCAAAAATCTACTGGGTTATTCCAGGATTGTTGGGGATCATCTCTGTGTGGTCCGTTTAAATTTTTGTGGCCATTTGGGTGGACAAAAGGGCGAAACGGGTGAATAGGGTGGGCTATAGACTACTATTTCGGGGTTGAGCCTGGGTCCAGGTGTTCTGTTGTTGAAGGATTGACTGGGGTGTTCTAGGGAGGTTATGGATCTTCTCAGTGTAGTCTGTTTAAATTTTGTTGGCCATTTGGATTGTTAAATTAGGAAAACGGCGAGAACGAGGCATTTTTGGGCCAAATCGGTGTGCTATAATCCAAGGTTTAGGGTTGGGCCCGAGTTCATAGCGTGCTATGGATGAAATCTACTGGGGCATGCCAGGGAGGTTGGTAATCTTCCCAGTATGGTCCGTTTAAATTTTTGTGGCCATTTGGGTGGACAAACGGGCGAAACAGCGAGAACGAAGCATTTTTTATTCAATTTGGTATGCTATAGCCTACGGTGGTGGGGTGGGCCATGGGTGGGAGTGCAGTGGGCGAAAAATCAATCGGGGTGTGATAGGGAAGTTGGGTATCATCCCAGTATGGTCCTTTTTAATTTTCATGGCCATTTGGTAGGACAAACAGGCAAAATGGTTAAACGGGGCATTTTTGGCACAAATTAGTATGCTAAAGCCCACGGTTTTGGGTGTGGGACAAGGGTTCGGGCGTGCTGTGGACTAAAAATCGATTGGGGTATGATAGAAAAGTTGGGACCATCCCAGTATGGTCTATTTAAATTTTTGTGGCCATTTCGGTGGACAAACGGGCAAAACGATATGAACGGGTCATTTTCGAGCCAAATCGGTGTGCTATAGCCCATGATTTTGGGGGTTGGCCTGGGGTCTAGGCGTGTTATGGGCCAAATATTGATCAGGGTAAGCCAGGGAGGTAGGGGATCATCTTAGTATAGTCCGTTTAAATGTTCGTAGCCATTTGGGTGGACGTACGATTGCACGGGGCATTTTCAGGCTAAATCAGTGTGCTGTAACCCACGGTTTTGGGGGTGGGCTCAGTGTCCTGGCATTTTGTGGGACAAAAATTGAAAGAGGCATGTCAGGGAGGTTGTGGATCGTCCCATTGTGGTTTGTTTAAATATTTGTGGCTATTTGGGAGGACAAATGGGCGAAAAGGCATAAACATAGTATTTTCATGCAGAATCGGTTTGCTATAGCCGACGGTTTTGGGATGGGCTCGGGGACCGGGTGTGTTATGGGCCTAAAATAGACTGGGGAGTGCCAGGGAGTTTGGGGATAATCTTAGTGTGCTTCGTTTAAAGTTTCATGGCCATTTGGGTAGACAAATAGGTGAAACGGCATAAACTGGGCATTTTTTGGCCAAATCGGTGTGTTGTAGCCCATGGTTTTGGGGGTGGGCTTGGGGTCCGGGTGTGCTGTGGGCTAAAAATCTACCTGGGCATGCCAGGGTGGTTGGGTATCATCTCAATGTGGTTCGTTTAAATTTTCTTTTCTATTTGGGTGGACAAACGGGCGAAACGGGCGAACGGGGTTGTCTATAGCCCACTGTTTTCAGGGTGGGCCTATGGTTCGGGTGTGCTGTTTTCAAAAATGGATCGGGGCGTGCCAGGGAGGTTTGGAATTATTTCAGTGTGTTCTGTTTAAATTTTTATGGCCATTTGGGTTGTCAAATTGGCGAAACAGCGTGAGCTATAGCCCACAGTTTTAGGGGTGGGCCCAGGGTCCGAGTGTGATGTCAGTTGAAAATTGATCGGGTGTGCCAGGAAGGTTGGGGATCATCCCAGTGTGGTCCGTTTAAATTTTTATAGCCATTTGGGTGGACAAACGGCTAAAACGGTGCTAACAAGGCATTTTTGGGCCAAATCGATGTGATATATCCCACAATTTAGGGGTTGGGCTCGTGCGTGCCATGGTCAAAAAATTTATCGGGGTATGCCATGGAGGTTAGGGATCATTCCATTATGGTCCGTTTAAATTTTCGTAGCCATTTGGGAGGACAAACAGGTGGAACAGCGCGAACGAGGTATTTTCAAGCCAAATCGATGTGCTATAGCCCATGTTTTTTGTGTTGGGTCCGGGTTCCGAGCGTGATGTGGGCAGAAAATTGATCGGGGCGTGCCAAGGAGTATGGGGATCTTCCTAGCGTGGTACGTTTTAAATTTTGCAGCAATTTGGGTGGACAACGGCCGAAACAACGCGAACGTTGCATTTTTGGGCCAAATTAGTGTGCTATGCCCCATGATCCAGGAAGGTTGGGGATCATCCCCGTGTGGTCCATTTTAATTTTTGTGTCTATTTGGGTGGACAAACGGGGTATTTTTGGGCTAAATTAGTGTGGTATAGCACACGGTTTCGGGGATGGGTCCGGGGTCCGGCTGTGCTGTGGGCTGAAAATCGACCTGGGAGTGCCAGGGAGGTTGGGTATCATCCAAGTGTAGTCCGTTTAAATTTTTGTTGCTATTTTGGTGGGCAAACAGGCAAAACAACATGAACGGGGCATTTTCGGACCAAATTGGTGTGCTATAGCCAACTATTTTGGGGGTGGGCTTAAGGTTCGGGTGTGCTGTGGGGCAAAAATCAACCGGGGCATACCAGGGAGGTTAGGGATTATCCCAGTGTGGTTTGTTTAAATTTTTCTGGCCATTTGGGTGGACAAACGGGAAAAACGGTGTGAACGGGTCATTTTCCAGCCAAATCGGTGTGCTATAGCCCATGATTTCGGGGGTTGGCCCAGGGTCTAGGGGTGTTATGGGCCAAAAATTGATCGGGCTAAGCCAGGGATGTAGGGGATCATCCTAGTATAGTCCGTTTAAATGTTCGTGGCCATTTGGGTGGACACACGATTGCACGGGGCATTTTCAGGCTAAATCGGTGTGCTGTAACCTACGGTTTTGGGGGTGGGCTCAGTGTCCTGGCATTTTGTGGGACAAAAATTGAAAGAGGCACGCCAGGGAGGTCGGGGATCGTCCCAATGTGGTTTGTTTAAATTTTTGTGGCTATTTGGGTGGACAAATGGGCGAAAAGGCATGAACATGGTATTTTCGTGCAGAATCGGTATGCTATAGCCCACAGTTTTGGGATGGGCTCGGGGACCGGGTGTGTTGTGGGCCTAAAATAGATCGGCGAGTTCCATGGAGTTTGGGTATAATCTTAGTGTGCTCCGTTTAAAGTTTCGTGGCTATTTGGGTGGACAAATAGGTGAAACGGCACGAACTGGCATTTTTTGGCCAAATTGGTGTGCTGTAGCCTATGGTTTTGGGCATGGACTTGGGGTCCGGGCGTGCTGTGGGCTAAAAATCTACCTGGGCATGCCAGGGTGGTTGGGTATCATCTCAGTGTGGTTCGTTTAAATTTTTGTTTCTATTTGGGTAGATAAACGAGCGAAACGGGAGAATGGGGTTGTCTATAGCCCACTATTTTGGGGGTGGGCCTATGGTTCCGGTGTGCTGTTTGTTGAAAATGGATCGGGGCGTGCCAGGGAGGTTTGGAATTATCTTAGTGTGTTTTGTTTAAATTTTTGTGGCCATTTGGGTTGTCAAATTGGCAAAACAGCGTAAGCGAGGCATTTTTGGGCTAAATCGATGTGCTATAGCTCACGGTGTTAGGGGTTGGCCCAGGGTCCGAGTGTGATGTGAGTTGAAAATTTATCGGGTGTGCCAGGAAGGTTGGGGATCATCCCAGTGTGGTCCGTTTAAATTTTTATAGCCATTTGGGTGGACAAACGGCTAAAACGGTGCTAACAAGGCATTTTTGGGCCAAATCGATGTGATATAGCCCACAATTTAGGGGTTGGGCCTGGGGTCCATGCGTGCCATGGGCAAAAAATTTACCGAGGTGTTCCAGGGAGGTTGGGTATCATTCCATTATGGTCCTTTTAAATTTTCTAGCCATTTAGGAGGACAAACAGGTGAAACAGCGCGAACGAGGTATTTTCAAGCCAAATCGATGTGCTATAGCCCACGGTTTTGGGGTTGGGCCCGGGTTCCGTGCGTGATGTGAGATGAAAATTGATCGGGGCGTGCCAATGAGGTTGGGGATCTTCCTAGTGTGGTACGTTTTAAATTTTACAGCAATTTGGGTGGATAACGGTTGAAACAACGTGAACGGTGCATTTTCGGGCCAAATTAGTGTGTTATGGCCCATGATCCAGGGAGGTTGGGGATCATCACAGTGTGGTCCATTTTAATTTTTGTGTCTATTTGGGTGGACAAACGGGCTAAATGGGACGAACAGGGTATTTTTGGGATAAATTAGTGTGGTATAACACATGGTTTCGGGGATGGATCAGGGGTTCGGCTGTGCTGTGGGCTGAAACACGACCTGGGCGTGCCAGGGAGGTTGAGTATCATCCAAGTGTGGTCCGTTTAAATTTTTGTTGCTATTTGGGTGGACAAACAGGTGAAACGGCACGAACGGGGCATTTTTGGACCAAATTGGTGTGCTATAGCCAACTATTTTGGGGGTGGGACTAAGGTTCGAGTGTGCTGTGGGGAAAAAATCAACCGAGGCATACCAGGGAGGTTAGGGATTATCCCAGCGTGGTCTGTTTAAATTTTTGTGGCCATTTGGGTGGACAAGTAGGAAAAACGGTGTGAACGGGTCATTTTCGAGCCAAATCGGTGTGCTATAGCCCATGATTTCGGGGGTTGGCCAGGGTCTAGGCGTGTTATGGGCCAAACAATGATCGGGGTGAGCCAGGGAGGTAGGGGATCATCCTAGTATAGTCCATTTAAATATTTGTGCCCTTTTGGGTGGACGCACGATTGCACTGGGTATTTTCAGGCTAAATCGGTGTGCTGTAACCCACGGTTTTGGGGGTGGGCTCAGTGTCCTAGAATTTTGTGGGATGGAAATTGAAAGAGGCATGCCAGGGAGGTTGGGGATCGTCCCAATGTGGTTTGTTTAAATTTTTGTGGCTATTTGGGTGGACAAATGGGCGAAAAGGCATGAACATGCTATTTTCATGCAGAATCGGTATGCTATAGCCCACGGTTTTGGGATGGGCTCGGGGACCGGGTGTGTTATGGGCCTAAAATAGACCCGGGAGTGCCAGGGAGTTTGGGGATAATCTTAGTGTGCTCCGTTTAAAGTTTCGTGGCCATTTGGGTGGACAAATAGGTGAAACGGCACGAACTGGCATTTTTTGGCCAAATCGGTATGCTGTAGCCCATGGTTTTTGGGGTAGGCTTGGGGTCCGAGCGTGCTCTAAAAATCTACCTGGGCATGCCAGGGTGGTTGGGTATCATCTTAGTGTGGTTCGTTTAAATTTTTGTTTCTATTTGGGTGGACAAACGGGCGAAACGGGCGAATGGGGTTGTCTATAGCCCACTGTTTTTGGGGTGGGCCTATGATTCGGGTGTGCTGTTTGTCGAAAATGGATCGGGGCGTGCCAGGGCGGTTTGGAATTATCTCAGTGTGTTTTGTTTAAATTTGTGTGGCCATTTGGGTTGTCAAATTGGCAAAACGGCGTGAGCGAGGCATCTTTGGGCTAAATCGGTGTGCTATAGCCCACGGTTTTAGTGGTGGGCCCAGTGTCTGAGTGTGATGTGAGTTGAAATTGACCGGGTGTGCCAGGAAGGTTTGGGATCATCCCAGTGTGGTCCGTTTAAATTTTTATAGCCATTTGGGTGGACAAACGGCTAAAACGGTGCTAACAAGGCATTTTTGGGCCAAATCGATTTGATATAGCCTACAATTTAGGGGTTGGGCCTGGGGTCCGTGCGTACCATGGGCAAATAATTTACCGGGGTGTGCCAGGGAGGTTGGGGATCATTCCATTATGGTCCGTTTAAATTTTCATAGCCATTTGGGAAGACAAACAGGTGAAACAGTGCGAACGAGGTATTTTCAAGCAAAATCGATGTGCTATAGCCCACGGTTTTGGGGTTGGGCCCAGGTTTCGAGTGTAATATAGGCTGAAAATTGATCGGGGCATGCCAATGAGGTTGGGGATCTTCCTAGTGTGGTACGTTTTAAATTTTACAGCAATTTGGCTGGACAATGGCCGAAACAATGCGAACGGAGCATTTTCGGGCTAAATTAGTGTGCTATGGCCCATGATCCAGGGAGGTTGGGGATCATCCCAGTGTGGTCCATTTTAATTTTTGTGTCTATTTGGGTGGACAAACGGGCAAAATGGGGAAAACAGGATATTTTTGGGCTAAATTACTGTGGTATAGCAGACGGTTTCGGGGATGGATTCGGGGTTCGACTGTGCTGTGGGCTGAAAATTGTCCTGGGCGTGCCTGGGAGGTTAGGTATCATCCAAGTGTGGTCCGTTTAAATTTTTGTGCCTATTTGGGTGGACAAATAGGCAAAACGGCATGAACGGGGCATTTTCGAACCAAATCGGTGTGCTATAGCCAACTATTTTGGGGGTGGGCCTGAGGTTCGGGTGTGCTGTGGAGAAAATATCAACCGGGGCATACTAGGGAGGTTAGGGATTATCCCAATGTGGTATGTTTAAATTTTTGTGGCCATTTGGGTGGAGAAGCGGGAAAAACGGTGTGAACGGGTCATTTTCGAGCCAAATCGGTGTGCTATAGCCCATGATTTCGGGGGTTGGCCCGGGGTCTAAGCGTGTTATGGGCCAAAAATTGATCGGGGTGAGCCAGGGAGGTTGGGGATCATCCCAGTATATTCCGTTTAAATATTCGTGGCCATTTGGGTGGACGCACGATTGTACGGGGTATTTTCAGGCTAAATCGGTGTGTTGTAACCCACAGTTTTGGGGGTGGGCTCAGTGTCCTGGCATTTTGTGGGACAAAAATTGAAAGAGGCATGCCAGGGAGCTTGGGGATCATCCCAATGTGGTTTGTCTAAATTTTTGTGGCTATTTGGGTGGACAAATGGGCGAAAAGGCATGAACATGGTATTTTTGTGCAAAATCGGTATGCTATAGCCCACGGTTTTTGGATGGGCTCGAGGACCGAGTGTGTTGTTGGCCTAAAATAGACCGGGGAGTGCCAGGGAGTTTGGGGATAATCTTAGTGTGCTCCGTTTAAAGTTTCGTGGTCATTTGGGTGGACAAATAGGTTAAACTGCACGAACTGGGCATTTTTTGGCCAAATCGGTGTGCTGTAGCTCATGGTTTTTGGGGTGGGCTTGGGGTTTGGGTGTGCTGTTGGCTAAAAATCTACCTACGCATGCCAGGGTGGTTGGGTATCATCTCAGTGTGGTTCGTTTAAATTTTTGTTTCTATTTGGGTGGACAAACGGGCGAATGGTGTTGTCTATAGCCCACTATTTTAGGGTTGGGCCTATGGTTCGGGTGTGCTGTTTGTCGAAAATGGATCGGGGCATGCCAGGGAGGTTTGGAATTATCTCAGTGTGTTCTGTTTAAATTTTTATGGTAATTTGGGTTGTCAAATTGGCAAAACAGCGTGAGCGAGGCATTTTTGGGCTAAATCAGTTTACTATAGCCCATGGTTTTAGGGGTGGGCCCAGGTTCCGACTGTGATGTGAGTTGAAAATTGACCAGGTGTGCCAGGAAGGTTGGGGATTATCCCAGTGTGGTCCATTTAAATTTTTATAGCCATTTGGGTGGACAAACGGCTAAAACGGTGCTAACAAGGCATTTTTGGGCCAAATCGATGTGATATATCCTACAATTTAGGGGTTGGGCCTGGGAGGTTGGGGATCATTCCATTATGGTCCGTTTAAATTTTCGTAGCCATTTGGGAGGACAAACAGGTGGAACAGCGCGAACGAGGTATTTTCAAGCGAAATTGATGTGCTATAGCCCACGGTTTTGGGGTTGGGCCCGGTTTCCGAGCGTGATGTGGGCTGAAAATTGATCGGGGCGTGCCAATGAGGTTGGGGATCTTCCTAGTATGTTACGTTTTAAATTTTGCAGCAATTTAGGTGGACAACGGCCGAAACAATGCGAACGGTGCATTTTTTGGCCAAATTAGTGTGCTATGGCCCATGACCCAGGGAGGTTGGGGATCGTCTCAGTGTGGTACATATTAATTTTTGTGTCTATTTGGGTGGAAAAACGGGCGAAATGGGGCGAACGGGGTATTTTTGGGCTAAATTAGTGTTGTATAGCATATGGTTTCGGGGATGGGTCCGGGGTCCGGTTGTGCTGTGGGCTGAAAATCGACCTGGGCATGCCAGGGAGGTTGGGTATCATCCAAGTATGGTCCGTTTAAATTTTTGTGGCTATTTTGGTGGACAAACAGGCGAAACGGCACAAACGGGGCATTTTCGAACCAAATCGGTGTGCTATAGCCAACTATTTTGGGGGTGGGCCTGAGGTTCGGGTGTGCTGTGGGGAAAAAATCAACCGGGGCATACCAGGGAGGTTAGGGATTATCCCACTGTGGTCTGTTTAAATTTTTGTGGCCATTTGGGTGGAGAAGCGGGAAAAATGGGGTGAATGGGTCATTTTCGAGCCAAATCAGTGTGCTATAGCCCATGATTTCGGGGGTTGGCCCGGGTTCTAGGCGTGTTATGGGCCAAAAATTGATTGGGCTGACCCAGGGAGGTGGGGGATCATACCATTTTAGTTCGTTTAAATGTTCCTGGCTATTTGGGTGGACGCACAATTGCACGGGGCATTTTCAGGCTAAATCGGTGTGCTGTAACACACGGTTTTGGGGTGGGCTCAGTGTCCTGGATTTTTGTGGGAAAAAAATTGAAAGAGGCATGCCAGGGATGTTGGGGATCGTCCCAATGTGGTTTGTTTAAATTTTTGTGGCTATTTGGGTGGACAAATGGGCGAAAAGGCATGAACATGGTATTTTCGTGCAGAATCGGTATGCTATAGCCCACGGTTTTGGGATGGGCTCAGGGCCCGGGTGTTTTGTGGGCCTAAAATAGATCGGGGAGTGCCAGGGAGTTTGGGGATAATCTTAGTGTGCTCCGTTAAAAGTTTTGTGGCCATTTGGGTGGACAAATAGGTGAAACGGCACGAAGTGGGCATTTTTTGGCCAAATCGGTGTGCTGTAGCCCATGGTTTTGGGGGTGGGATTGGGTTCCGGGCGTGCTGTGAGCTAAAAATCTACCTGGGCGTGCCAGGTAGTTGGGTATCATCTCAGTGTGGTTCGTTTAAATTTTTGTTTCTATTTGGGTGGACAAACGGGCGAAACGGTCGAATGGTGTTGTCTATAGCCCACTGTTTTTGGGGTGGGCCTATGGTTCGGGTGTGCTGTTTGTCGAAAATGGATCGGGGCGTGCCAGGGAGGTTTGGAATTATCTCAGTGTGTTATGTTTAAATTTTTGTGGCCATTTGGGTTGTCAAATTGGCAAAACGGCGTGAGCGAGGCATTTTTGGGCTAAATCGGTGTGCTATAGCCCACAGTTTTAGGGGTGGGCCTAGGGTCCGAGTGTGATGTGAGTTGAAAATTGACCGGGTGTGCTAGGAAGGTAGTGTATCATCCCAGTGTGGTCCGTTTAAATTTTTATAGCCATTTGGGTGGACAAACGGCTAAAACGGTGCTAACAAGGCATTTTTGGGCCAAATCGATGTGATATATCCCACAATTTAGGGGTTGGGCCTGGGGTCCGTGCGTGCCATGGGCAAAAAGTTTACCGAGGTGTTCCATGGAGGTTGGGGATCATTCCATTATGGTCCGTTTAAATTTTCGTAGCCATTTGGGAGGACAAACAGGTGGAACAGCGCGAACGAGGTATTTTCAAGCGAAATCGATGTGCTATAGCCCACGGTTTTGGGGTTGGGCCCGGTTTCCGAGCGTGATGTGGGCTGAAAATTGATCGGGGCGTGCCAATGAGGTTGGGGATCTTCCTAGTGTGTTATGTTTTAAATTTTGCAGCAATTTAGGTGGACAACGGCCGAAACAATGCGAACGGTGCATTTTTTGGCCAAATTAGTGTGCTATGGCCCATGACCCAGGGAGGTTGGGGATCGTCTCAGTGTGGTCCATATTAATTTTTGTGTCTATTTGGGTGGAAAAATGGGCGAAATGGGGCGAACGGGGTATTTTTGGGCTAAATTAGTGTTGTATAGCATATGGTTTCGGGGATGGGTCTGGGGTCCGGTTGTTCTGTGGGCTGAAAATCGACCTGGGCATGCCAGGGAGGTTGGGTATCATCCAAGTATGGTCCGTTTAAATTTTTGTGGCTATTTTGGTGGACAAACAGGCGAAACGGCACAAACGGGGCATTTTCGAACCAAATCGGTGTGCTATAGCCAACTATTTTGGGGGTGGGCCTGAGGTTCGGGTGTGCTGTGGGGAAAAAATCAACCGGGGCATACCAGGGAGGTTAGGGATTATCCCACTGTGGTCTGTTTAAATTTTTGTGGCCATTTGGGTGGAGAAGCGGGAAAAATGGGGTGAATGGGTCATTTTCGAGCCAAATCAGTGTGCTATAGCCCATGATTTCGGGGGTTGGCCCGGGTTCTAGGCGTGTTATGGGCCAAAAATTGATTGGGCTGACCCAGGGAGGTGGGGGATCATCCCATTTTAGTTCGTTTAAATGTTCCTGGCTATTTGGGTGGACGCACAATTGCACGGGGCATTTTCAGGCTAAATCGGTGTGCTGTAACCCACAATTTTGGGGGTGGGCTCAGTGTCCTGGCATTTGTGGGACAAAAATTGAAAGAGGCATGCCAGGGAGGTTGGGGATCGTCCCAATGTGGTTTGTTTAAATTTTTGTGGCTATTTGGGTGGACAAATGGGCGAAAAGGCATGAACATGGTATTTTCGTGCAGAATCGGTATGCTATAGCCCACGGTTTTGGGATGGGCTCGGGGAACGGGTGTGTTGTGGGCCTAAAATAGACCGGGGGAGTGCCAGGGATTTTGGGGATAATCTTAGTGTGCTCCGTTTAAAGTTTCGTGGCCATTTGGGTGCACAAATAGGTGAAACGGCACGAAGTGGGTATTTTTTGGCCAAATCGGTGTGCTGTAGCCCATGGTTTTGGGGGTGGGCTTGGGTTCCGGGCGTGCTGTGAGCTAAAAATCTACCTGGGCGTGCCAGGTAGTTGGGTATCATCTCAGTGTGGTTCGTTTAAATTTTTGTTTCTATTTGGGTGGACAAACGGGCGAAACGGTCGAATGGTGTTGTCTATAGCCCACTGTTTTTGGGGTGGGCCTATGGTTCGGGTGTGCTGTTTGTCGAAAATGGATCGGGGCGTGCCAGGGAGGTTTGGAATTATCTCAGTGTGTTCTGTTTAAATTTTTGTGGCCATTTGGGTTGTCAAATTGGCAAAACGGCGTGAGCGAGGCATTTTTGGGCTAAATCGGTGTGCTATAGCCCACAGTTTTAGGGGTGGGCCTAGGGTCCGAGTGTGATGTGAGTTGAAAATTGACCGGGTGTGCTAGGAAGGTTGTGTATCATCCCAGTGTGGTCCGTTTAAATTTTTATAGCCATTTGGGTGGACAAACGGCTAAAACGGTGCTAACAAGGCATTTTTGGGCCAAATCGATGTGATATAGCACACAATTTAGGGGTTGGGCCTGGGGTCCGTGCGTGCCATGGGCAAAAATTTTACCTAGGTGTTCCATGGAGGTTGGGGATCATTCCATTATGGTCCGTTTAAATTTTCGTAGCCATTTGGGAGGACAAACAGGTGGAACAGCGCGAACGAGGTATTTTCAAGCGAAATCGATGTGCTATAGCCCACGGTTTTGGGGTTGGGCCCGGTTTCCGAGCGTGATGTGGGCTGAAAATTGATCGGGGCGTGCCAATGAGGTTGGGGATCTTCCTAGTGTGTTATGTTTTAAATTTTGCAGCAATTTAGGTGGACAACAGCCGAAACAATGCGAACGGTGCATTTTTTGGCCAAATTAGTGTGCTATGGCCCATGACCCAGGGAGGTTGGGGATCGTCTCAGTGTGGTCCATATTAATTTTTGTGTCTATTTGGGTGGAAAAATGGGCGAAATAGGGCGAACGGGGTATTTTTGGGCTAAATTAGTGTTGTATAGCATATGGTTTCGGGGATGGGTCCGGGGTCCGGTTGTTCTGTGGGCTGAAAATTGACCTGGGCATGCCAGGGAGGTTGGGTATCATCCAAGTATGGTCCGTTTAAATTTTTGTGGCTATTTTGGTGGACAAACAGGCGAAACGGCACAAACGGGGCATTTTCGAACCAAATCGGTGTGCTATAGCCAACTATTTTGGGGGTGGGCCTGAGGTTCGGGTGTGCTGTGGGGAAAACATCAACCGGGGCATACCAGGGAGGTTAGGGATTATCCCACTGTGGTCTGTTTAAATTTTTGTGGCCATTTGGGTGGAGAAGCGGGAAAAATGGGGTGAATGGGTCATTTTCGAGCCAAATCAGTGTGCTATAGCCCATGATTTCGGGGGTTGGCCCGGGTTCTAGGCGTGTTATGGGCCAAAAATTGATTGGGCTGACCCAGGGAGGTGGGGGATCATCCCATTTTAGTTCGTTTAAATGTTCCTGGCTATTTGGGTGGACGCACAATTGCACGGGGCATTTTCAGGCTAAATCGGTGTGTTGTAACACACGGTTTTGGGGTGGGCTCAGTGTCCTTGATTTTTGTGGGAAAAAAATTGAAAGAGGCATGCTAGGGATGTTGGGGATCGTCCCAATTTGTTTTGTTTAAATTTTTGTGGCTATTTGGGTGGACAAATGGGCGAAAAGGCATGAACATGGTATTTTCGTGCAGAATCGGTATGCTATAGCCCACGGTTTTGGGATGGGCTCAGGGCCCGGGTGTTTTGTGGGCCTAAAATAGATCGGGGAGTGCCAGGGAGTTTGGGGATAATCTTAGTGTGCTCCGTTAAAAGTTTTGTGGCCATTTGGGTGGACAAATAGGTGAAACGGCACGAAGTGGGCATTTTTTGGCCAAATCGGTGTGCTGTAGCCCATGGTTTTGGGGGTGGGCTTGGGTTCCGGGCGTGCTGTGAGCTAAAAATCTACCTGGGTGTGCCAGGTAGTTGGGTATCATCTCAGTGTGGTTCGTTTAAATTTTTGTTTCTATTTGGGTGGACAAACGGGCGAAACGGTCGAATGGTGTTGTCTATAGCCCACTGTTTTTGGGGTGGGCCTATGGTTCGGGTGTGCTGTTTGTCGAAAATGGATCGGGGCGTGCCAGGGAGGTTTGGAATTATCTCAGTGTGTTATGTTTAAATTTTTGTGGCCATTTGGGTTGTCAAATTGGCAAAACGGCGTGAGCGAGGCATTTTTGGGCTAAATCGGTGTGCTATAGCCCACAGTTTTAGGGGTGGGCCTAGGGTCCGAGTGTGATGTGAGTTGAAAATTGACCGGGTGTGCTAGGAAGGTTGTGTATCATCCCAGTGTGGTCCGTTTAAATTTTTATAGCCATTTGGGTGGACAAACGGCTAAAACGGTGCTAACAAGGCATTTTTGGGCCAAATCGATGTGATATATCCCACAATTTAGGGGTTGGGCCTGGGGTCCGTGCGTGCCATGGGCAAAAAGTTTACCGAGGTGTTCCATGGAGGTTGGGGATCATTCCATTATGGTCCGTTTAAATTTTCGTAGCCATTTGGGAGGACAAACAGGTGGAACAGCGCGAACGAGGTATTTTCAAGCGAAATCGATGTGCTATAGCCCACGGTTTTGGGGTTGGGCCCGGTTTCCGAGCGTGATGTGGGCTGAAAATTGATCGGGGCGTGCCAATGAGGTTGGGGATCTTCCTAGTGTGTTATGTTTTAAATTTTGCAGCAATTTAGGTGGACAACGGCCGAAACAATGCGAACGGTGCATTTTTTGGCCAAATTAGTGTGCTATGGCCCATGACCCAGGGAGGTTGGGGATCGTCTCAGTGTGGTCCATATTAATTTTTGTGTCTATTTGGGTGGAAAAATGGGCGAAATGGGGCGAACGGGGTATTTTTGGGCTAAATTAGTGTTGTATAGCATATGGTTTCGGGGATGGGTCCGGGGTCCGGTTGTTCTGTGGGCTGAAAATCGACCTGGGCATGCCAGGGAGGTTGGGTATCATCCAAGTATGGTCCGTTTAAATTTTTGTGGCTATTTTGGTGGACAAACAGGCGAAACGGCACAAACGGGGCATTTTCGAACCAAATCGGTGTGCTATAGCCAACTATTTTGGGGGTGGGCCTGAGGTTCGGGTGTGCTGTGGGGAAAAAATCAACCGGGGCATACCAGGGAGGTTAGGGATTATCCCACTGTGGTCTGTTTAAATTTTTGTGGCCATTTGGGTGGAGAAGCGGGAAAAATGGGGTGAATGGGTCATTTTCGAGCCAAATCAGTGTGCTATAGCCCATGATTTCGGGGGTTGGCCCGGGTTCTAGGCGTGTTATGGGCCAAAAATTGATTGGGCTGACCCAGGGAGGTGGGGGATCATCCCATTTTAGTTCGTTTAAATGTTCCTGGCTATTTGGGTGGACGCACAATTGCACGGGGCATTTTCAGGCTAAATCGGTGTGCTGTAACACACGGTTTTGGGGTGGGCTCAGTGTCCTAGATTTTTGTGGGAAAAAAATTGAAAGAGGCATGCCAGGGATGTTGGGGATCGTCCCAATTTGTTTTGTTTAAATTTTTGTGGCTATTTGGGTGGACAAATGGGCGAAAAGGCATGAACATGGTATTTTCGTGCAGAATCGGTATGCTATAGCCCACGGTTTTGGGATGGGCTCAGGGCCCGGGTGTTTTGTGGGCCTAAAATAGATCGGGGAGTGCCAGGGAGTTTGGGGATAATCTTAGTGTGCTCCGTTAAAAGTTTTGTGGCCATTTGGGTGGACAAATAGGTGAAACGGCACGAAGTGGGTATTTTTTGGCCAAATCGGTGTGCTATGGCCCATGACCCAGGGAGGTTGGGGATCGTCTCAGTGTGGTCCATATTAATTTTTGTGTCTATTTGGGTGGAAAAATGGGCGAAATGGGGCGAACGGGGTATTTTTGGGCTAAATTAGTGTTGTATAGCATATGGTTTCGGGGATGGGTCTGGGGTCCGGTTGTTCTGTGGGCTGAAAATCGACCTGGGCATGCCAGGGAGGTTGGGTATCATCCAAGTATGGTCCGTTTAAATTTTTGTGGCTATTTTGGTGGACAAACAGGCGAAACGGCACAAACGGGGCATTTTCGAACCAAATCGGTGTGCTATAGCCAACTATTTTGGGGGTGGGCCTGAGGTTCGGGTGTGCTGTGGGGAAAAAATCAACCGGGGCATACCAGGGAGGTTAGGGATTATCCCACTGTGGTCTGTTTAAATTTTTGTGGCCATTTGGGTGGAGAAGCGGGAAAAATGGGGTGAATGGGTCATTTTCGAGCCAAATCAGTGTGCTATAGCCCATGATTTCGGGGGTTGGCCCGGGTTCTAGGCGTGTTATGGGCCAAAAATTGATTGGGCTGACCCAGGGAGGTGGGGTATCATCCCATTTTAGTTCGTTTAAATGTTCCTGGCTATTTGGGTGGACGCACAATTGCACGGGGCATTTTCAGGCTAAATCGGTGTGCTGTAACACACGGTTTTGGGGTGGGCTCAGTGTCCTAGATTTTTGTGGGAAAAAAATTGAAAGAGGCATGCCAGGGATGTTGGGGATCGTCCCAATTTGTTTTGTTTAAATTTTTGTGGCTATTTGGGTGGACAAATGGGCGAAAAGGCATGAACATGGTATTTTCGTGCAGAATCGGTATGCTATAGCCCACGGTTTTGGGATGGGCTCAGGGCCCGGGTGTTTTGTGGGCCTAAAATAGATCGGGGAGTGCCAGGGAGTTTAGGGATAATCTTAGTGTGCTCCGTTAAAAGTTTTGTGGCCATTTGGGTGGACAAATAGGTGAAACGGCACGAAGTGGGCATTTTTTGGCCAAATCGGTGTGCTGTAGCCCATGGTTTTGGGGGTGGGCTTGGGTTCCGGGCGTGCTGTGAGCTAAAAATCTACCTGGGCGTGCCAGGTAGTTGGGTATCATCTCAGTGTGGTTCGTTTAAATTTTTGTTTCTATTTGGTTGGACAAACGGGCGAAACGGTCGAATGGTGTTGTCTATAGCCCACTGTTTTTGGGGTGGGCCTATGGTTCGGGTGTGCTGTTTGTCGAAAATGGATCGGGGCGTGCCAGGGAGGTTTGGAATTATCTCAGTGTGTTCTGTTTAAATTTTTGTGGCCATTTGGGTTGTCAAATTGGCAAAACGGCCTGAGCAAGGCATTTTTGGGCTAAATCGGTGTGCTATAGCCCACAGTTTTAGGGGTGGGCCTAGGGTCCGAGTGTGATGTGAGTTGAAAATTGACCGGGTGTGCTAGGAAGGTTGTGTATCATCCCAGTGTGGTCCGTTTAAATTTTTATAGCCATTTGGGTGGACAAACGGCTAAAACGGTGCTAACAAGGCATTTTTGGGCCAAATCGATGTGATATAGCACACAATTTAGGGGTTGGGCCTGGGGTCCGTGCGTTCCATGGGCAAAAAATTACTGTGGTGTGCCAGGGAGGTTGGGGATCATTCCATTATGGTCCGTTTAAATTTTCGTAGCCATTTGGGAGGACAAACAGGTGAAATAACGCGAATGAGGTATTTTCAAGCCAAATCGATGTGCTATAGCCCATGGTTTTGGGGTTGGGCCCGGGTTTCGAGCGCGATATGGGCTGAAAATTGATCGGGGCATGCCAAGGAGGTGGGGATCTTCCTAGTGTGGTACGTTTTAAATTTTGCAGCAATTTGGGTGGACAATGGCCGAAACAACGCGAACGGTGCATTTTTGGGCCAAATTAGTGTGCTATGGCCCATGATCCAGGGAGTTTAGAGATCGTTCCAGTGTGGTCTATTTTAATTTTTGTGTCTATTTGGGTGGACAAATGGGCAAAATGAGACGAACGGGGTATTTTTGGGATAAATTAGTGTGGAATAGCATACGGTTTTGGGGATGGATCCGGGGTCCGGCTGTGCTGTGGGCTGAAAATCGACCTGGGCGTGCCAGGGAGGTTGGGAATCATCCAAGTGTGGTCCGTTTAAATTTTTGTGGCTATTTGGGGGGACAAACTGGCGAAACGACACGAACGGGGCATTTTCAAACCAAATCGGTGTGTTATAGCCAACTATTTTGGGGGTGGGCCTGAGGTACGGGTGTTCTGTAGGGCAAAAATCAACTGAGGCATACCAGGGAGGTTAGGGATTATCCCAGTGTGGTTTTTTTAAATTTTTGTGCCCATTTGGGTGGACAAGCGGGAAAAATGGTGTGAACGGGTCATTTTTGAGCCAAATCGGTGTGCTATAGCCCATGATTTCGGGGGTTGGCTCGGAGTCTAGGCATTTTATGGGGAAAAAGTTGATCGGGGTGAGCCAGGGAGGTAGAGGATCATCCCAGTATAGTCCGTTTAAATTTTTGTGGCCATTTGGGTGGACGCACGATTGCACGGGGCATTTTCAAGTTAAATCGGTGTGCTGTAACCCACAGTTTTGGGGGTGGGCTCAGTGTCCTGGCATTTGTGGGACAAAAATTGAAAGAGGCATGCCAGGGAGGTTGGGGATCGTCCCAATGTGGTTTGTTTAAATTTTTGTGGCTATTTGGGTGGACAAATGGGCGAAAAGGCATGAACATGGTATTTTCGTGCAGAATCGGTATGCTATAGCCCACGGTTTTGGGATGGGCTCGGGGAACGGGTGTGTTGTGGGCCTAAAATAGACCGGGGGAGTGCCAGGGATTTTGGGGATAATCTTAGTGTGCTCCGTTTAAAGTTTCGTGGCCATTTGGGTGCACAAATAGGTGAAACGGCACGAACTGGGCATTTTTTGGCCAAATCGATGTGTTGTAGCCCATGGTTTTTGGGGTAGGCTTGGGGTCCGGGAGTGCTGTGGGCTAAAAATCTACCTGGGCATGCCAGTGTGGTTGGGTATCATCTCAGTGTGGTTCGTTTAAATTTTTTTTTCTATTTGGGTGGACAAACGGGCGAAACGGGCGAATGGGGTTGTCTATAGCCCACTGTTTTGGGGGTGGGCTTATGGTTCGGGTGTTCTGTTTGTCGAAAATGGATCGGGGCGTGCCAGGGAGGTTTGGAATTATCTCAGTGTGTTCTGTTTAAATTTTTGTGGCCATTTGGGTTGTCAAATTGGCAAAACGGCGTGAGCGAGGCATTTTTGGGCTAAATCGGTGTGTTATAGCCCACGGTTTTAGGGGTGGGCCAAGGGTTCGAGTGTGATGTGAGTTGAAAATTGACCGGGTGTGCCAGGAAGGTTGGGGATCATCCCAGTGTGGTCCGTTTAAAATTTTATAGCCATTTGGGTGGACAAACGGCTAAAACGGTGCTAACAAGGCATTTTTGGGCCAAATCGATGTGATATATCCCACAATTTAGGGGTAAGGCCTGGGGTCCGTGCGTGCCATGGGCAAAAAATTTACCGGGGTGTGCCATGGAGGTTGGGGATCATTCCATTATGGTCTGTTTAAATTTTCGTAGCCATTTGGGAGGACAAACAGGTGGAACAGCGCGAACGAGGTATTTTCAAGCCATATCGATGTGCTATAGCCCACGGTTTTGGGGTTGGGCCCAGGTTCCAAGCGTGATGTGGGTTGAAAATTGATCGGGGCGTGCCTAGGAGTTTGGGGATCTTCCTAGCGTGGTACGTTTTAAATTTTGCAGCAATTTGGGTGGACAACGACCGAAACAACCCGAACGGTGCATTTTTGGGCGAAATTAGTGTACTATGGCCCCTGATCCAGGGATGTTGGGGATCGTCCCAGTGTGGTCCATTTTAATTTTTGTGTCTATTTGGGTGGACAAACGGGCGAAATGGGGCAAACGGGGTATTTTTGGGCTAAAATAGTGTGGTATAGCACACGGTTTTGGGGATGGGTGTGGGGTCCGGCTGCGCTGTGGGCTAAAAATTGACCTGGGCATGCCAGGGAGGTTGGGTATCATTCAAGTGTGGTCCTTTTAAATTTTTGTGGCTATTTGGGTGGAGAAACAGGCGAAACGGCACGAATGGGGCTTTTTCGGACCAAATCGGTGTGCTATAGCCAACTATTTTGGGGGTGGGCCTGAGGTTCGGGTGTTAAGTGGGTCAAAAATCAACTGGGGCATACCAGGGAGGTTAGGGATTATCCCAGTGTGGTCTGTTTAAATTTTTGTGGCCATTTGGGTGGACAAGCGGGAAACATTGTACAAACGCGACATTTTTTGGTTAAATCGATGTGCTATAGCCCACGATTTTGGGGATGGTCTAAGGGTCCGGGTGTGCTGTAGGCCGAAAATAGGTCGGGACATTACAAGGAGGTTGGGGATCGTCCTAGTGTGGTCCGTTTAAATTTTTGTGGTTATTTGGGTGAATAAACGGGTGAAAAAGCATAAACGGCACATTTTTGGGCCAAATCGATATGCTATAGTCTACGATTTTGGAGGTGGTCCTGGGGTCCGGGTGTGCTGTAGGCCAAAAATTGATCGGGGCATGCTAGGGAGGTTGGGGAGCACTCAATGTGGTCTATTTTAATTTTTGTGGCCATTTGGGTGGACAAACTGACAAAATGGCAAATGAGGCATTTTCAGGCCAAATCGGTGAGCTATAGCCCACTGTTTCGGTGGTGGGCCCGAGGTCCGGGCGTGCTATGGGCAGAAAATCGACTGGGGCGTGTCAGAGAGGTTAGGGATCATCCTAGTATGGTTTGTTTAAATTTTTTTGGCCATATGTGTGGACAAACGGGCAAAATTGCACGAAAGAGGCATTTTTGAGCCAAAGTGGTGTGCAATATCCTATGGTTTTGGGGGTGTGCCCGGGGTCCGAGAGTGTCGTGGGCAAAACATTGACCAAGGCACGACAAGGACCTTGGGGATCATCTCAGTGTGGTCCGTTTAAATTTTTGTGGCTATTTGGGTGGACAAACGGGTTAAGCGACACGAATAGGGCATTTTCAGGCCAAATCGGTATGCTATAACCCACAGTTTTGGTGGAGGGCCTGGGGTTCGGGCGTGATGTGGGCCGAAAATAAAATGGGGCATGTAAAGGAGGTTGGGGATCTTCCCTGTGTGGTCCGTTTAAATTTTTGTGGCCATTTGGGTGGACAAACGGGTGAAACAGTGAGAACGGGGCATTTTCGATTCAATTCTGTATGCTATAGCCAACAGTGGAAGGGTGGGCCATGGGTGGGCGTGCAGTGGGTTGAAAGTCGATCGGGGTGTGCCAGGGAGGTTGGGGATCATCCCATTATAGTCCGTTTAACTGTTCGTGGACATTTGGGTAAACACACGATTGAACGGGGTATTTTCAAGCTAAATCGGTGTGCTATAACCCACGGGTTTGGGGGTGGTCTCGGTGTCCTAGCATTTTCTAGGACAAAAATTGAACGAGGCATGCCAGGGAGGTTGGGATCGTCCCAATGTGGTTTATTTAAATTTTTGTGGCTATTTGGATGGACAAATGGGCGAAAAGGCATGAACAGGGTATTTTCGTGCAGAATCGGTATGCTATAGCCCACGGTTTCGGGATGGACTCGGGGACCGGGTGTGCTGTGGTCCTAAAATAAATCGGGGAGTTGCAGGGATTTTGGGGATAATCTTAGTGTGGTCCTTTTAAAGTTTCGTGGCCATTTGGGTGGACAAATCGGTGAAATGACATAAACTGGGCATTTTTGTCCAAATCGGTGTGCTATAGCCCATGGTTTTAGGGGTGGTCTTGGGGTCCGGGCGTGCTGTGGGCTAAAAATCTACCTGGGTATGCCAGGGTGGTTGGGTATCATCTCAGTGTTGTTCGTTTAAATTTTTGTTGCTATTTGGGTGGACAAACGGGCGAAATGAGCGAATGGGGTTGTATATAACATACTGTTTCGGGGGTGGGCCTATGGTCCGGGTATGCTGTTTGTCAAAAATGGATCGGGGCATGCCAGGGGGGTTAGGAATCATCTCAGTGTGTTCATCTTAAAATTTCGTGGCCATTTAGGTTGTCAAATTGGCAAAACGGCATGAGCGAGGCATTTTTGGGCTAAATCGGTGTGCTATAGCCCACAGTTTTAGGGGTGGGCCCAGGGTACGAGCGTGATGTGAGTTGAAAATTGACCGGGGTGTGCTAGGAAGGTTGGGGATCATCCCAGTGTGGTTCGTTTAAATTTTTGTAGTCATTTGGGTGGACAAACGATTGGAACAGTGCTAACGAGGCATTTTTGTGGCCATTTGGGTTGACAAACGGGAAAAACTGTACGAAGGTGGCATTTTTGGGCTAAATCGATGTGCTATAGACGACGGTTTTGTGGATGGTCTAGGGGTACGGGTGTGCTGTAGTTCAAAAATCGGTTGGGGCATTCCAGGGAGGTTGGGGATCGTCCTAGTGTGGTCCATTTTAATTTTTGTGGCTATTTGGGTGAATAAACGGGCGAAAAAGCATAAACGACACATTTTTGGGCCAAATCGATGTGCTATAGTCCACGATTTTGGAGGTGGTCCTGGGGTCCAGGTGTGATGTAGGCCAAAAATTGACCGGGGCATGCTAGGGAGGGTAGGGAGCACTCAGTGTGGTTTGTTTTAATTTTTGTGGCCTTTTGGGTGGACAAACTGGCAAAATGGCAAATGAGGCATTTTCAGGCCAAATTGGTGAGCTTTAGCCCACTGTTTCGGTGGTGGACCCGAGGTCCGGGCGTGATATGGGCAGAAAATTGACTGGGGCGTGCCAGAGAGGTTGGGGATCATCCTAGTATGGTTTTTTTAATTTTTTTTGGCCATATCTGTAGACAAACGGGCAAAATTGCACGAAAGAGGCATTTTTAAGCCAAAGCGGTGTGCAATTTCCTATGGTTTTGGGGGTGTGCCCGGGGTCCGAGTGTGCCGTGGGCCAAAAATTGACCGAGGCATGACAAGGACCTTGGGGATCATCTTAGTGTGGTCCGTTTAAATTTTTGTGGCTATCTGGGTGGACAAACGGGTTAAGCGGCGCGAATAGGGCATTTTCAGGCCAAATCGGTGTGCTATAACCCACAGTTTTGTGGAGGGCCTTGGGTTCGGGCGTGCTGTGGGCTGAAAATAAAATGGGGCATGTAAACGAGGTTGGGGATCTTCCCTGTGTGGTCCGTTTAAATTTTTGTGGCCATTTGGGTGGACAAACGGGTGAAACAGCGAGAACGGGGCATTTTCGATTCAATTCTGTATGCTATAGCCTACGGTGGAAGGGTGGGCCATGGGTGGGCGTGCAGTGGGTTGAAAATCGATCGGGGTGTGCCAGGGAGGTTGGGGATCATCCAGTATAGTCCGTTTAACTGTTCGTGGCCATTTGGGTGGACGCACGATTGAATGGGGCATTTTCAAGCTAAATCGGTGTGCTATAACCCACGGGTTTGGGGGTGAGCTCGGTGTCCTGGCATTTTGTAGGACAAAAATTGAACGAGGCATGCCAGGGAGGTTGGGGATTGTCCCAATGTGGTTTATTTAAATTTTTGTGGCTATTTGGGTGGACAAATGGGCGAAAAGGCATGAACAGGGTATTTTCGTGCAGAATCGGTATGCTATAGCCCACGGTTTCGGGATGGGCTCGGGGACCGGGTGTGCTATGGGCATAAAATAAACCGGGGAGTGCCAGGGATTTTAGGGATAATCTTAGTGTGGTCCTTTTAAAGTTTCGTGGCCATTTGGGTGGACAAATCGGTGAAATGACAAACTGGGTATTTTTGTCCAAATCGGTGTGCTATAGCCCATGGTTTTGGGGGTGGTCTTGGGGTCCGGGCGTGCTGTGGGCTAAAAATCTTCCTGGGCATGCCAGGGTGGTTGGGTATCATCTCAGTGTTGTTCGTTTAAAGTTTTGTTGCTATTTGGGTGGACAAACAGGCGAAACGAGCGAATGGGGTTGTATATAACCCATTGTTTCGGGGGTGGGCCTATGGTCCGGGTATGCTATTTGTCAAAAATGGATCGGGGCATGCCAGGGGGGTTAGGAATCATCTCAGTGTGTTCATCTTAAAATTTCGTGGTCATTTAGGTTGTCAAATTGGCAAAACGGCATGAGCGAGGCATTTTTGGGCTAAATCGGTGTGCTATAGCCCACGGTTTTATGGGTGGGCCAAGGGTACGAGCGTTATGTGAGTTGAAAATTGACTGGGGTGTGCCAGGAAGGTTGGGGATCATCCCAGTATGGTCCGTTTAAATTTTTGTAGTCATTTGGGTGGACAAACGGCTAAAACAGTGTTAACAAGGCATTTTCGGGCCAAATCGATTTGATATAGCCTACAATTTAGGGGTTCGGCCTGGGGTCCGTCCGTGCTATGGGCAGAAAATTGACCGGGGCGTGCCAGGGAGGTTGGGGATCATTCCATTATGGTCCATTTAAATTTTCGTAGCCATTTGGGAGGACAAACACGTGAAACAGCGCAAACGGGGTATTTTCAAGCCAAATCGATGTGCTATAGCCCATGGTTTTGGGGGTGGGCCCGGGGTCCGAGCGTGATGTGGGCTTAAAATTAATCGGGGCATGTCAAGGAGGTTGGGGATCTTCCCAGTGTGGTACATTTTAAATTTTGCAGCCATTTAGGTAGACAACGGGCGAAACAAAGCGAACGGTGCATTTTCGGGTCAAATTAATATGCTATGGCCCATGATCCAAGGAGGTTGGGGATCATCCCAGTGTGGTCCATTTTAATTTTTGGGTCTATTTGGATGGATAAACGGGCGAAACGGCGCGAACGGGGTATTTTTGGGCTAAATTAGTGTGGTATAACACACGGTTTTGGGGATGGGTCCGGGGTCCAGGGTCCGGCTGTGCTGTGGGCCGAAAATTGACCGGGGCGTGCTAAGGATGTTGGGGATCATTCCATTATGGTCCATTTAAATTTTTGTAGCCATTTGGGAGGAGAAACACGTGAAACAACGCGAACGGGGTATTTTCAAACCAAATCGATGTGCCATAGCCCATGGGTTTGGGGGTGGGCCCGGGGTCCGAGCGTGATGTGGGATTAAAATTAATTGGGGCATGCCAAGGAGATTGGGGATCTTCCCAGTGTGGCACATTTTAAATTTTGCAGCTATTTGGGTGGACAACGGGCGAAACAAAGCGAATGGTGCATTTTTGGGCCAAATTAGTGTGCTATGGCCCATGATCCAGGGAGGTTGGGGATCGTCCCAGTGTGGTCCATTTTAATTTTTGTGTCTATTTGGGTGGACAAACGGGCGAAACGGCGCGAACGGGATATTTTTGGGCTAAATTAGTGTGGTATAACACACGGTTTCGGGGATGGGTCTGGGGTCCGACTGTGTTGTGGGCCAAAAATCAACCGGGGCATGCCAGGGAGGTTGGGGATCATCCAAGTTTGGTTTGTTTAAATTTTGGTGGCCGTTTGGTTGGACAAATAGGCGAAACGGCACGAACGTGGTATTTTTGGACCAAATCAGTGTGTTATAGCCAACTATTTTGGGGGTGGGCCTGAGGTTCGGGTGTGCTGTGGGGTAAAAATCAACCAGGGCATACCATGGAGGTTAGGGATTATCCCAGTGTGGTCCGTTTAAATTTTTGTGGCCATTTGGGTTGACAAACGGGAAAAACTGTACGAAGGTGGCATTTTTGGGCTAAATCGATGTGCTATAGCCCACGGTTTTGTGGATGGTCTAGGGGTCCGGGTGTGCTGTAGTTCGAAAATCGGTCGGGGCATTCCAGGGAGGTTGGGAATCGTCCTAGTATGGTCCATTTAAATTATTGTGGCTATTTGGGTGAACAAACGGGCGAAAAAGCACGAACGACACATTTTTGGGACAAATTGATGTGCTATAGTCCATGATTTTGGAGGTGGTCCTGGGGTCCGAGTGTGTTGTGGGCCAAAACTTGACCGGGGCATGCTAGGGAGGTTGGGGAGCACTCAGTGTGGTCTTTTTTAATTTTTGTGGCTATTTGGGTGGACAAACTGGCAAAACGGTGTAAATGAGGCATTTTTAGGCTAAATCGGTGAGCTATAGCCCACAGTTTCGGTGGTGGGCCCGAGGTTCGGGCGTGCTATGGGCATAAAATCGACTGGGGCATGCCAGGGAGGTTGGGGATTCATCCTAGTATGGTTCATTTAAATTTTTTTGTCCATATGTGTCGACACACGGGCAAAATTGTGCGAACGAGGCATTTTTAAGCCAAAGTGGTATGCAATATCATATGGTTTTGGGGGTGTGCCCGGGGTCAGATAGTGCCGTCGGCCAAAAATTGACCGAGGAATGTCAAGGACCTTGGGGATCATCTCAGTGTGGTCCGTTTAAATTTTTGTGGCCATTTGGGTGCACAAACGGGTTAAGCAACACGAATGGGGCATTTTCAAGCCAAATCAGTGTGCTATAACCCACAGTTTTGGTGGAGGGCCTGGGGTTCGGGCATGCTATAGGTCAAAAATTGATCGGGGTATGCCATGGAAGTTGGGGATCATCCCTGTGTGGTCCGTTTAATTTTTTCTGGCTATTTTAGTGGACAAACGGGCGAAACGGCATGAACGGTGCAATTTTGGGTAAAAGCGGTGTGCTATAGACCATGGTTTGGGGTTGGGCCCGGGGTCTGGGCATACTATGGGCTGAAAATTGACCGAGGTATGCCAGGGAGGTTGGGGATCATCCCAGTGTGGTCCTTTTAAATTTTCGTGGCCATTTAGGAGGATAAACGGGCAAAACGGCGCATACGGGGAATTTTCGAGCAAAATTAGTATGCTATATCCCACTGTTTTTGGAGTGGGAAAGGGTCCAGGCGTGCTGTGGGTCAAAAATCAACCGGTGCATGCTTGGGAGGTTGGGTATCATTCCAGTGTGGTCCGTTTAAATTTTCGTGGCCATTTGGGTAGACAAATGGGCGAAACGATATGAACGGAGTATTTTCGATCCAAATTAGTGTGTAATAGCCTATGGTTTTGGGGTGGGCCCAAGGTTCAGGTGTGCTGTGGGGGAAAAATTGACCGAGCCATGCCAGGGAGGTTGGGGATCGTCCTAGTGTGGTCCATTTAAAATATAATGGCTATTTGGGTGGACATACGGGCGAAATGGTGCGAACGGGACATTTTTGGGCTAAATTGATGTGTTATAGCTCACGGGTTTGGGGGTGGACTTGGGATCCGGGCATGCTGTGGGCCAAAAATGAACTAAGGCATGCAAAGGAGGTTGGGGATCTTGAAAATGAACTGGGGAATCCCAATGTGGGGCATGAAAATGAACTGGGGCATCCCAGTGTGGTCCGTTTAAATTTTTGTAGCCATTTGGGTAGACAAACGGGTGAAACGATGAGAACGGGGCATTATTGACTCAAATGATGTGTTATAGCCCACGGTGTTGGGGGTGGGCCATGGGTCTGGGCATGCTGTGGGCTGAAAATTGATCGGGGTGTAACAGGGAGGTTGGGGATCGTCCCAGTGTGGTCCGTCTAAAATTTTATGGCCATTTGGGTGGACACACGGGTGAAACGTCGCAAACGGGGCATTTTCGGGCTAAATCAATGTGCTATAACAAATGGGTTTGGGGGGTGGACCCGAAGCCCAGGAGTGCTGTGGGCCGAAAATGAACTGGGGCATGCAAAGAAGGTTGGGAATCATGAAAATGAACTGGGGCATCCCAGAGAGGGGCATGAAAATGAACTGGGGTATCCCAGTGTGGTTCATTTAAATTTTTTTGGCCATTCAGGTGGATAAACGGGCGAAACGGCGAGAATGGGGCGTTGTTGATTTAAATCGGTGTGTTATAGCCAACAGTGTTGGGGGTGGGCCATGGGTCTGGGCATGCTGCGGGCTGAAAATCAATCCGGGTGTACCAGGGAGGTTGGGGATAGTACCAGTGCAGTCCGTTTAAATTTGTATGGTTATTTGGGAAGACAAACAGGCAAAACGGACAAACGAGGCATTTTTGGGCCAAATTAGTCCGCTAAAGCCCACTGTTTTGGGTGTGGCCCCAGGTTTCGAGCGTGCTGTGCGCTGAAAATCGACACGGGTATGCCATGGAGGTTGGGGATCATCCCAGTATGGTCTATTTATATTTTGGTGGCCATTTGGGTGGACAAACAGGCAAAATGGTGTGAACGGCTTATTTTTGAGCCAAATCGGTGAGCTATAGCCAACGATTTTGGGGGTTGGCCCGGGTATTGGGTTGCTATGGGCCAAAAATTGACCAAGGTATTCCAGGGAGGTTGGGGATCATCCCAATGTTGTCAGTTTAAATATTCATGGTTATTTGGTTGGACACACGATTGAACGGGGCATTTTCTGGCCAAATCGGTGTGCTATAGCTCATGGTTTTGGGGGTGGTCTTAGTGTCCGGGCGTGCTGTGGGCCAAAAATATCCCGCAGTATGCCAGGTAGGTTGGGGATCATCTCAGTGTAGTCCATTTAAATTTTTGTGGCCAATTGGGTGGACAGATGGGCGAAACAGCGCGAACGGGGCATTTTCGGGCCAAATCGGTGTGCTATAGCCCACTATTTTGGGGGTGGGCCTGGGGTCCAGGTGTGTTGTGGGTTGAAAATTGACCGGGACGTGCCAAGGAGGTTGGGGATTATCCCAGTGTGGTCCGTTTAAATTTTTGTGGCCATTTGGGTGGACAAACTGGCGAAACGTCAAGAATAGGGAATTTTTAGGCCAAATTGGTGTGCAATAGCCCACGGTTTCGAGGGTGGGCTCGGGTTCCAGGCATTCTATTAGCCAAAAATCTACCGGGGCCTGCCAGGGAGGTTAGGGATCTTCCCAGTATGGTCCATTTAAATTTTCGTGGCCATTTGGGTGGACAAATGGGCTAAACGGCGCGAATGGTACATTTTTAGGCCAAATCAGTGTGGTATAGCCCACGGTTTTGGAGGTGGGCCTGGGGTTTGGTTGAGCTATGGGCCAAAAATTGATCGGCACCTACCACGGAGGTTGGGGATCATCCCAGTGTGGTTCGTTTAAATCGATCGAGACGTGCCAGAGAGGTTGAAGATCATCCTAGTATGGTCCGTTTAAATTTTTTTGCCCATTTGGGTGGACAAACGGTTAAAACAAAGTGAACGAGGTTTTTTTAAGCCAAATAGGTGTGTTAAAAGCCACGGTTTTGGGGGTTGGCCTAGGGTCCGAGCATGCTGTGTGTCGAAAATCGATCGGGGCATGCCAAGGAGGTTGGGGATCATTCTTTTGTGGTCTGTTTTAATATTTATGGCCATCTGGATGGACAAACTGGCGCATTTGCATTAACGGGGCATTTTTGGGACAAATCAGTATGCAATAGCCCACGGTTTTAGGGGTGGACCCAGGGTCCGGTCGTGTTGTGGGATGAAAATTGATTTAGGTATGCCTGGGAGGTCGAGGATCATTCCAGTGTGGCCCATTTAATTTTTGTGGCCATTTGGGTGTACAAACGGGCAAAACAGCATGAACGAGGAATTTTTGGGCCAAATTGGTGTGCTATAGCCCATGATAGAGGTGGGATCAGCATCCGGGCATGCTGTGGGTTGAAAATCGACTGGGGCATGCCGAGGAGGTTGGGAATCGTCCCAGTGTGATCCATTTTAATTTTTGTGGCTATTTGGGTGGACAAACGAGTGAAAAGGTGCGAACGGAGCATTTTTGGGCCAAATCAGTGTGCTATAGCCCACAGTTTTGGGGGTAAGCCTGGGGTCTGGGTATGCTGTGGGCAAAACATTGATAGGGGCATTACAGGTAGGTTGGGGATTGTCCCCGTGTGGTTCATTTAAAATTTTGTGGCCATTTGTGAGGACAAACAGGCGAAACGGCGCGAACGTGGCATTTTCGAGCTAAATCAGTGTGCTGTAGCCTATGGTTTCGGTGCTGGGCTTGGGGTCCGGGCATTTTGTTGGCCAAAAATTGATTTGGGTATGCCAGGGAGGTTGGGATTCATCCCATTATGGTTCGTTTAAATTTGTGTGCCCATTTGGGTGGACAAACGAGCGAAACGGCGAGAACAGGGCATTTTTTATTCATATCGGTGTGCTATAACCCAGGGTTTTGGGGGTGGATTTAGGATCCTGACTTGTTGTGGGCCAAAAATTGACCGGGATGTGATAGAGAGATTGGGAATTATCAAAGTGTGTCCCTTTAAATTTTTGTGGCCATTTGGGTGGTCAAACGGGCGAAAATGCACAAACGGTGTATATTTAGGCAAAATCGGTGTGCTATAGCCCATGGTTTTGGGGGTGGGCCTAGGGTTCATGTGTGCTTTGGTCCATTTAAATTTTTGTGGCCATTTGGGTGGACAAACGAGCAAAATGGTGCGAACGGGGCATTTTTGAGCCAAATTAGTGTGCTATAGCCCACAGTTTTGGGGTTGCGCCCAGGGTCCGAGTGTGTTGTTGGCTTAAAATTGATCGAGGTATGACAGGTAGGTTGGGGATCATTCCTGTGTGGTCCATTTAAATTTTTGTGGCCATTTATGTTGGCAAACGGGAGAAACAGCATGAATAGGGCATTTCTAGGCTAAATTGGTGTGCTATGGCACACGGGTTCGGGGGTGGACCCGGGGTCCAGGTGTTCTGGGGGAAAAAATCAACTGAGGCATGCCAGAGAGGTTAGGGATTATCCCAGTATGGTATGTTTAATTTTTCATTCCCATTTGGGTGGACAAATGGGCGAAACAACGTGAACGGGGTATTTTCGGGCGAAATCGGTGTGCTATAGCCCACGTGTTTAGGGGGTGGGCCCAAAATACAGGCGTGCTGTTAGCCAAAAATCAATTTGGGTGTTCCAGGGAGGTTGGGTATCATCCCAGTATGGTTTGTTTAAATTTTATTTACTATTTAGGTGGACAAACGGGCGAAACAGCGCGAATGGGGCATTTTCGGTCTAAATCGATGTGCTATAGACCACGGTATTGGGGGTGGGCCTTGGGTCAGGGTATGCTGTGGGTCGAAAATCGAACGGGGTGTGCCAGGGAGTTTGGGGATCATCCCATTATGGTCAATTTAAATTATCGTGGCTATTTGGAATGACAAACAAACAAAACGGGTGAACAGGGCATTTTCGGGCCAAATTGGTGTGCTAAAGCCCACAGTTTTGGGGGTGGACCAAGGGTTTACGCGTGCTGTGAGCCAAAAATTGACTGGGGTGTGCCAGGGAGGTTGGGGATCATCCCAGAGAGGTTCTTTTAAATTTTTGGGGCCATTTGGGTGGACAAATATGTGAAACGGTGAGAATGGGGAATTTTTGGGCCAAATCGGTGAGTTATAGCCCACGATTTTGGGGGTGGGCCCGGAGCCCGGGTGTGCTGTGGGCCAAAAATTGATCGGCGCTTGCCATGGAGCTTGTTTATTGCCTCAGTGGGATCCGTTTAAATTTATGTATCCATTTGGGTGGACAAATGAGCAAAACAGTGCAAACGGGGCATTTTCGGGCCAAATCAGTGTGCTATAGCTCACGGTTTTGGGGGTGCGCCTAGGGTCCGATCATGCTATTGGCTTAAAATCGATTGATTCAAGCCAGGGAGGTAGGGGATCATCCCAGCGTGGTCCATTTAAAATTTTATGGCCAATTGGGTTGGCAAACAAGAGAAATGACACGAACTGGGTGTTTTTGGGCTAAGTTGGTGTGCTATAGCACACGGGTTCGGGGGTGGACCTGGGGTCCGGGAATTCTGGGGGAAAAAATCGACTGAGGCATGCTAGGGAGGTTGGGGATTTTCCCAGTATGGTACGTTTAATTTTTTGTGGCCATTTGGGTGGATAAATAGGCGAAACAGTGCGAACGGGGCATTTTCAAGCAAAATTTGTGTGCTATGGCCCACGGTTTAGGGGGTGGGCCCAGAGTTCGGGCATGCTGTGGGAGAAAATGAATTTAGGTGTGCCAGGGAGATTAGGTATCATCCCAGTATGGTCTGTTTAAATTTTATTGATTATTTGGCTGGACAAACGGGCGAAACGGCGCGAACGGGGCATTTTTGGTCTAAATTGGTGTGCTATAGACCACGGTATTGGGGGTGGGCCTTGGGTCCGGGTATGCTGTGGGTTGAAAATTTATTGGGGTGTGCCAGGGAGGTTGGGGATCATCCCAGTATGGTCCATTTAAATTATCGTGGCCATTTGGGATGACAAACAAACAAAACGGGTGAACGGGGTATTTTTGGTCCAAATGGGTGTGCTAAAGCTCACAGTGTTGGGGGTGAACCAAGGGTCTGGGTGTACTGTGAGCCAAAAATCAACTGGGGAATGCCAGGGAGGTTGGTATCATCTCAGAAAGGTACGTTTAAATTTTCAGGTCCATTTGGGTGGACAAACGTGTGAAACGGTGAGAATGGTGAATTTTTGGGCCAAATCGGTGAGCTATTGCCCACGGTTTTAGGGTTGGGTCCAGGGTAGGGTGTGCTATAGGCCAAAACTTGATCGAGGCATGCCAAGGAGGTTGGGGATCATCTCAGTGTGGTCTTTTTGAATTTTTATGGCCATTTGGATGGACAGACTGGCGAAACTGCATCAACGAGATATTTTTGGGCCAAATCAGTGTGCTATAGCACACCGTTTTGGGGGTGGGCCTGGGATCCGGGAGTGCTGTGTGCTGAAAATCTACCGGGGCATTCCACGTAGGTTGGAGATCTTACTAGTATTGTCCGTTTAAATATTTGTGGCCATTTAGATGGACAAATGGGGTGAAACGAGCAAAATTAGGCATTTTTGAGCCAAATTGGTATGTTAAAGACCCCGATTTTGGGGGTGGGCGTAGTGTTCCGGCGTGCTGTGGGCTGAATCGGTGTGTTTTAGCCCACGGTTTGGGGATCATCCCAGTGTGGTTCTTTTAAATGTTCATGGCTATTTGGGCGGACAACAGGTTAAATGATGCAAATGGGGCATTTCAGGCCAAATCGGTGTGCTATAACCTACGATTTTAGGGTTCGGGCCAAATCAATGTGTTATAGCCCATAGTTTTGGGGGTGGACTCAGGATCCGAGCGTGGTGAGGGCCGAAAGTCAATCAGGGTATGCCATAAGGTTGGGGATCATCCAATATGGTCCATTTAAATTTTTATGGCCATTTGGGTGGATCAACAGGTGAAACAACGTGAATGGATCATTTGTTGGCCATATTGATCTGCTATAGCCCATGGTTTTAGGTGTGTTGTGGGTTATAAATTGATTGGGGTATGCTAGAGAGGTTAGGGATCATCCAAGTGTGGTCCATTTAAATTTTGGTAGCCATTAGGGTGGAGAAACGAGCAAAACGGCATAAGCGAGGCATTTTTTGGCCAAATTGTTGTGCTATAGCCCACAGTTTTGGTGGTGGGCTCGGGGTCCAGGCGTGAAGTGGACCAAAAATCTACCGGGGCATGCCAGAGAGGTTTGGGATCATCCCAGTGGGGTCCATTTAAAATTTTGTGACCATTTGGGTCGACAAACGGGCAAAATAGTGCGAACGGGGCATTTTTGAGCCAAATCGATGTGCTATAGCCTACGGTTTTGGGGGTGGGCTAGGTGTTCGATTGTGTTATGGGCCTAAAATACATCGGGGTATGCCAGGGAGGTTGAGGATCATCCTAGTATGGTCTGTTTAAATTTTCAAGGCCATTTGGGTGGATAAACGAGCAAAACGGCACAAACGGGTCATCTTCGGGTCAAATCGATGTGCTATAGCCAATGATTTTGGGGGTGGGCCTGGGGTTCGGGCGTGCAGTTGGCTGAAAATTTATTTGGGCATGGCAGGGAGGTTGGGAATCATCTTAGTGTGGTTTTTTTTAATTTTCATGGCCATTTGGGTGGACAAAAGTACAAAACGGTGCGTACGGGGCATTTTCGGGCTAAATTGGTGTGTTATAGCACACATTTTTGGGGGTGGGCCCAGGGTTCGAGTGTGCTGTGGGTCAAAAATCGACTGAGGTATGCCAGGGAGATTGAGGATCATCCCAATATGGTCCATTTAAATTTTTGCAATCATTTGGGTGGACAAACGGGTGAAACATTGCGAATGGGGCATTTTCTTTCTAAATCGGTGTGCTATAGCCCACGGTTTTGGGGGTGGGCCCTGGGTTCGGGCGTGCTGTAGGCTAAAAATTGATTGGGGCATGCTAGGGTAGTTGGGGATCATCCCAATGTGGTCTGTTTAAATATTTGTGGCCATTTGGTAGGACAAAGGGGTGAAACGAGCAAAATGAGGCATTTTTGAGCCAAATTGGTATGTTAAAGACCCCGAATTTGGGGGTGGGCCTAGTGTTCGGGCGTGCTGTGGGCTGAATATTGACTGGGTCATGCCAAGAAGGTTGGGTATCATCCTAGTATGGTCTGTTTAAATTTTTGTGGCCATTTAGGTGAACAAATGGGTAAATCTATGCGAACGGTTCATTTTTCAAGCCAAGTCGGTGTGCTATAGGCCACAGTTTTAGAGGTGGGTCTAGGGTCTGAGCATATTGTGGACGAAAAATAGACCGGGGCTTGCCAACGTGGTTTGGGATCATCCCAGTGTAGTCCATTTAAATGTTCGTGGCCATTTGGGTTGACAGACGGTTGAATGGGGCATTTTCAAACCAAATAGATGTGCTACAGCCAACAGTTTTGGTGGTGGGACAAGTATTCGGGTGTGCTGTGGGCTAAAAATTGACCAGGCCATGCCAGGGAGGTTTGGCGTCATCCCAATGTGGTCCATTTAAATTTTCATGGCCATTTGGGTGGACAAACGGAGAAACAGTATGAACAGGGCATATTCAGGCAAAATCGGTGTGCTATAACCTACGATTTTGGGGTGGGCCCATTGTTCGGGCATGCTGTGGGATGAAAATCGATCAGGTCATGCCATGGAGGTTGGAGATCATCCTAGTATGGTCTGTTTAAATTTTTGTGGCCATTTGGGAGGACAAGCGGGTGAACGGGGCATTTTCGGCCTAAATTTGTGTTCAGCCACAGTTTTGAGGGTGGGCCCAGGGTCCGAGCATACTGTAGGCTAAAGGTTGATCTGGGCATACCAGGGAGGTTGGGTATCATCTCAGTGTGGTTCGTTTTAAATTTTGTGGCCATTTGGGTGGATAAACAGGCGAAACGGCATGGATAGGGTATTTTTAGGCCAAATCGGTGTGCTATAGCCTACGGTTTCAGAGTTAGGACTGGGGTTCAGCGAGATATGGGTTGAAAATTGTCCGAGGCTTGCGAGAGATATTGGGAATTATCCAAGTATAGTCCGTTTAAATTTTCATGGCCGTTTAGGTGGACGAACAGGTGAAACAGCGTGAATGGGGTTTTTTCAGGACAAATCGGTGTGCCATAGCCCATGGATTTAGGGGTGGGCCTGGGGTTCAGGATTTCTGTGGGACAAAAATTGATCGGGGCATGTCAGGAAGATTGGGGGATCATCTTAGTATAATTCGTTTAAATTTTAATGGCTATTTGGGTAGACAAACCGGCAAAATGGAACGAACGGGGTATTTTGGGTCAAATCGGTGTGCTATAGCCCATGATTTAGGGGGTAGGCCTGGGGTCTGGGCATGCTATCGGAGAAACTTTGCTTGGGGCATACTAGGGAGGTTGGGTATCATCTCAGTATGGTCCGTTTAAATTTTTATGGCCATTTGAGTGGACAAATGGGCAAAACAGTGTGAACGAGGCATTTTCGAGATAAATCGATGTGCTATAGCCCGTGGTTTTGGGGGTGGGCACGGGGTCCAGGCGTGCTTTCAGCTGAAAATTGTCCAATGTATGCCTGAGAGGTTGGGAATCATCCCAGTGTTGTCCATTTAAATTTTTGTGGCCATTTGGGTTGGCAAATAGGGGACACGGCACGAACAGGGCATTCTCGGGCTAAATCGGTGTGCTATAGCACACGAGTTTGGGGTAGACCCGATATTCGGGCATGCTGTAGGCCAAAAATTGACTGAGTCATGACAGGGAGGTTGGGGGTCATCCCAGTATGGTACCTTTAATTTTTTGTAACCATTTGGGTGGACAAATGGTTGAAACGACGGAAACAGTGCATTTTCGGGCTAAATCGGTGTGCTATAGCCCACAGTTTTGGAGGTGGTCCTGGGGTTCGGGCGTGCTGTGGGGAAAAAATCAGACGGGGCATGCCGGGGAGGATGAATATCTCCCAATGTGGTCT
Source organism: Capsicum baccatum var. pendulum (assembly GCA_030864225.1). NCBI lineage: Eukaryota > Viridiplantae > Streptophyta > Magnoliopsida > Solanales > Solanaceae > Capsicum > Capsicum baccatum. The sequence continues at coordinate 12,845,148 of CM061557.1, forward strand.
GTTTAAATTTTTGTGGCCATTTGGGTTGACAAACGGGCAAAACGGCGCGAATAGGGCATTTTTGGTCCAAATCAGTGTGCTATAGACCACGGTTTTGGGGGTGAGCCCTCTGTCCAGATGTGCTATAGGCCAAAAATCGATCAGGATATGCCAGGGAGGTTGAGGATCATTCTAATATTGTCCGTTTAAATTATCATGGTCATTTGGGAGGACAAATGAACAATACGGGCGAACGGGTCATTTTCGGGCTAAATTGGTGTGCTAAAACCCATGATTTTGGGGTTGGGCCTAGGGTCCGGGCGTGCTGTTAGCAAAAAATTAACTAGGGAATGACAGGGACGTTGGGGACCATCCCAGGAAGGTCTGTTTAAATTTTCGTAGCCATTTGGCTGGACAAATGGGCAAAATGGTGCGAATGGTCATTTTTAGGCCAAATCGGTATGCTATAACCCACGATTTTTGGGGTGGGCCAGTGCGTGATATGGGCCAAAAATTGACTGGGGCCTTCCAAGGAGTTGGGGATCATCCCAATGTAGTCCGTTTTAATGTTCGTGGCCATTTGGGTGTACAAACGGTTGAACTGGCCATTTTAGGACCAAGTCGGTATGCTATAGCTCATGGTTTTGGGGTGGGCTCGGTGTCTGTGGGTGATATGGGCTGACAATTGATTGGGGTGTGCCAGGGAGGTTGGAGGTCATTCCAGTGTTGTCCGTTTAAATTTTCGTTGCCATTTGGGTGGACAAACAGGCAAAACAACTCAAATAGGGCATTTTTGGGCCAAATTGGTGTGCTATAGCCCACGGTTTTTGTAGTGAGCTCGGGGTCAAGGCGTGTTGTGGCCCAAAAATTGATTGGGGTGTTCCAGGAAGGTTTGGATCATCCCAGTATGCATTTGAATTTTTATGGCCATTTGGATGTACAAACGGTTGAACAGGGCATTTTCGGGCCAAATCGGTGTGCTATAGCCCATGGTTTTAGGGGTGGGACCTGTGTCCAGGCGTGCTGTTGGCCATAAATTGACTTAGGCATGCCAGGGAGGTTGGGGATAATCCCAGTGTGGTTCGTTTAAATTTTTGTGGCCATTTGGGTGGAAAAAATGGGTAAAACAGCGAGAATGGGGCATATTCGAGCTAATTCGGTGTGCTATAGCCCACGGTTTTGAAGGTGGGCCTGGGGTCAAGGCTTACTGTGGATCAAAAATCAACCAGGGCATGCCAGGGAGGTTGAGGATCATCCCAGTGTGGTCCATTTAAATTTTTGTGGACATTTGGGTGCACAAAGTGGTGAATGGGGCATTCTCGAGCCAAATCTGTGTGCTATATCCCTCGGTTTTGAGGGTTGACTAAGGGTTCGGGTATTTTATAGGCAGAAAATTGACTGAGCCATGCCAGGGTGGTTGAGTATAGTCCCATTGTGGTCCGTTTAATTTTTTGTGGCTATTTCATTCGACAAACAGGCAAAACCGTGCAAATGGAGCATTTTCTGGCAAAATCGATGTGCTACAACCCATGGTTTCGGGGGTGGGCCTGTGGTTCGGGTGTGCTGTGGGCTGAAAATTGACCAGGGAATGCCGGGGAGGTTGGGAATCATCTCAATGTGGTCTATTTAAATTTTTGTGGCCATTTGGGTTGACAAACTGGCAAAACGGTGCGAACAAGATAATTTTGGGCCGATTATAGCCTACGGTTTTTGGGTGGGCCCAACTTTTGAGTGTGCTGTGGGCTAAAAATTGACTGGGGCATGTCAGGGAGGTCGGGGATCATCTTATTGTGGTCCGTTTAAATTTTTGTGGCCATTTAGGTGGACAAACGGGCAAAGTAGCGTGAATGAGGCATTTTTAAACCAAATCGATGTGTTATAGCCCACAGTTTTGTGGGTGGGCTTGGGATCCGAGCATGCTGTGGACCAAAAATAAACTGGAGTATGCCAAAGAGGTTGGGGATCGTCCCAGTGTGGTCCATTTTAATTTTTGTGGCTATTTGGGTATACAAATAGGCAAAATGGCGCGAACAGGGCCTTTTTAGGCCAAATTGGTGTGCTATAGCCCACAGTTTTGGGGGTGGACCCGAGGTACGAGCGTGCTGTGGGCTAAAAATAGACCGAGGCATGAAAGGGGGTTGTAGTTTCTCCCAGTATGGTTTGTTTTAATTTTGCAGCTAGTTGGGTGGACAAACAAGCGAAACGACAAGAATGGGGCATTTTTATGCCATATCGGTGTGCTATAGCCCACGATTTCAGGGATGAGCCCAAGGTATGGGCGTGCTGTGGGCCAAATATCGACTGAGATGTACCAAGCAATGTTGAGGATCATCCTAGTATGGTCTGTTTAAATTTTTGTGGCCATTTGGGTGGACAAACAGGCAAAACGGCGCAAACGAGGCCTTTTTTGGCCTAATCGATGTGCTATAGCCCACTTTTTTGGGGGTGGGTCTTGGTTTCGGGTGTGATATGGACCAAAAATTGATTGGAACGTGATAGAGGGGTTGGGGATTATCGCAGTATGGTTCGTTTAAATTGTCGTGGCCATTTGGGTGGACAAACGGGCAAAATAGCACGAACAGGACATTTTTGGGTCAAATCGATGTGCTATAATCTAGGGTTTTGGTGGTGGATTCGGGATCTAGACTTGCTGTGGGCCAAAAATTGACCGAGACATGATAGAGAGTTTGAGAATTATCACAGTGTGGTCGTTTTAAATTTTTATGGCCATTTGGGTGGATAAACGGGCGAAAATGCACGAACGGTGCATATTTAGGGCAAATCAGTGTGCTATAGCCCATGGTTTTGGGGGTGGGCCTAGGGTTCGTGTTTTATTTGGGTTAAAAATTGATTGGGGCATGCCATGGAGGCTGGGGATCATCTCAGTGTGGTCCATTTAAATATTTATGTCCATTTGGGTGGATAAACAAGCAAAACGGTGCGAACGGGGCATTTTTGGGCTAAATCAGTGTGCTATAGCCCACAGTTTTAAGGGTGCGCCCAGGGTCCAAGTGTGCTGTTGGCTTAAAATTGATCGAGGTATGCCAAGGAGGTTGGGGATCATCCCAGTATGGTCCATTTAAATTGTTGTGGCCATTTGGGTTGGAAAACGGGAGAAACAGCATGAACAGGGCATTTTTGGGCTAAATTGGTGTGCTATAGCACACAGGTTCAGGGGTGGACCCGAGGTCCGCGCATTCTGGGGGAAAAAAATTGATTGAGGCATGCCATGGAGGTTGAGGATCACCCCATTGTGGTACGTTTAATTTTTCTTGCCCATTTGATGGGGTATTTTCAAGCTAAATCGGTGTGCTATAGCCTATGGTTTAGCGGGTGGGCCTGGAGTTCGGGCGTGCTGTGGGCCAAAAATCAATCCGGGCCTGCCAGGGAGGTTGGGGATAACCTAGTATAGTCTGTTTAAATTTTATTTACTATTTGTGTGGACAAACGGGCGAAACGGCACGAACGGAGCATTTTTGGTTTAAATTGGTGTGTTATAGACCATGGTATTGGGGGTGGGCCTTGAGTCCGGGTATGCCTTGGGTTGAAAATTGATCGGGGTGTGACAAGGAGGTTGGGGATCTTTCTAGTATGGTCCATTTAAATTATCGTGGCCATTTTCGATGACAAACAAACAAAATGGGTGAACAAGGCATTTTTGGGCCAAATTGGTGTGCTAAAGCACACAATTTTGGGGGTGGACCAAGGGTCTGGGCGTGCTGTGAGCGAAAAATCGACTGGGGTATGCTAGGGAGGTTGGGGATCATCTCAGAAAGGTTTGTTTAAGTTTTTGGGGCGATTGGGTTGGACAAACGTGTGAAACGGTGAGAATGGGGAATTTTTGGGCCAAATCAATAAGCTATAGCCCACAGTTTAGTCGGTAGGCCCAGGGTTCGGGTGTGATGTGGTCTAAAAATTGATCAGGGCATGCCATGGAGGTTGGGGATCATCTCAGTGTGGTCCATTTAAATTTTTGTGGCCATTTAGGTGGACAAACGAGCAAAACGTTACGAACTGGTAATTTTCAGGCCAAATCAGTGTGCTATAGCCCACGGTTTTGGGGGTGCACCCAGGGTCCGAGCATGCTGTTGGCTTAAAATCGATCGAGGCATGCCAGGGAGGTTGGTGATCATCCCAGCGTGCTCCATATAAAATTTTATGGCCATTTACGTTGGCAAATGGGAGAATCGCCATGAACTAGGCATTTTTGGGCTTAATTGGTGTGCTATAGCACACGGGTTCAGGAGTGGACCCGAGGTCTGGTCGTTTTGGGGGCAAAAAATTGACTGACGCATTCCATGGAGGTTGGGGATCTTCTCAGTGTGGTACGTTTAATTTTTCGTGGCCATTTGGGTAGACAAATAGGTGAAACAACATGAACGGGGCATTTTTGGGCTAAATCGGTGTGCTATAGCCCACAGTTTTGGGGGTGTACCCGGGGTTCGGGCGTGCTGTGGGGAAAAAATCGATCGGGGCATGCCGAGGAGGATGGATATCTCCCAATGTGGTGAGTTTAAATTTTTGTGGCCATTTGGGTTGACAAACGGGCGAAACGGCGCGAATGGGGCATATTTTGTCCAAATCGGTGTGCTATATACCATGGTTTTGGGGGTGAACCCTTGGTACAGATGTGCTGTGGGCCAAAAATCGATCGGGGTATCCCAGGGAGGTTGGGGATCATCCCAGTATTGTCCTGTTAAATTATCATGGCCATTTGGGAGGACAAATGAACAAAACGGGTGAACGAGTCATTTTTGGCCTAAATTGGTGTGCTAAAACCCACGGTTTCGGGGTTGGGCCCTGGTTCCGGGCATGCGGTTAGCAAAAAATTGACTAGGGCATGCCAGGTAGGTTGAGGATCATCCCAAGAAGGTCTGTTTAAATTTTCGTAGACATTTGGGTGGACAAATGGGCAAAATAGTGTGAACGGGTCATTTTTGGGCCAAATCGGTGTGCTATTGCCCATGGTTTTTGGGGTGGGCCAGGGCGTGCTATGGGCTAAAAATCGATCAGAGCCTTTCAAGGAGTTGGGGATCATCCCAGTGTAGTCCGTTTTAATATTCATGGCCATTTAGGTGTACAAACGGTTGAACAGACCATTTTAGGACCAAATCGGTGTGCTATAGCTCACGATTTTAGGGTGGGCTCGGTGTCTGTGGGTTCCATGGGCCGATAATTGATCGGGGCCTATCGGGGAGGTTGTAGATCATTCCAGTGTTGTCTGTTTAAATTTTTGTTGCCATTTGGGTGGACAAATGAGTAAAATAGCTTGAATGGGGCATTTTTGGGCCAAATCGGTGTGCTATAGCCCACGGTTTTGGAAGTGGGCTCGGGGTTAAGGCGTGTTGTGGCCCAAAAATTGATCGGGGTGTGCTAGGAAGGTTTGGATCATCCCAGTATTATCAGTCTGAATTTTTATGGCTATTTGGGTGTACAAACAGTTGAATAGGGCATTTTTTGGCAAAATCGGTGTGCTATAGCCCATGGTTTTGGGGGTGAGACCAGTGTCCGGGCGTGCTATTAGAAAAAAATTGACTAGGGTATTCCAGGGAGGTTGGGATCATCCCAGTGTGATCATTTTAAATTTTTGTGGCCATTTGTGTGGACAAACGGGTAAAACGGTGAGAATGGGGCATTTTCGATCTAAATCGGTGTGCTATATCCCACGGTTTTGAAGGTGGGCCAAGGGTCAAGGCGTGCTGTGGATCAAAAATCAATTGGGGCATGCCAGGGAGGTTAGGGATCATCCTAGTGTGGTCCGTTTAAATTTTTGTGGACATTTGGGTGCATAAACGGGTGAATCGGGCATTTTTGAGCCAAATCGGTGTGCTATATCCCACAGTTTCGGGGGTTGACTAAGGGTTCGGGTATACTGTAGGCTAAAAATTGACTGAGGCATGGCAGGGTGGTTGGGGATAGTCCCAGTGTGGTGCGTTTAATTTTTTGTGGCTATTTCATTCGACAAACGGGCAAAACAGTGCGAACGGAGCATTTTCTGGCAAAATCGGTGTGCTACAACCCATGGTTTTTGGGGTTGGCCTGTGGTCCGGGTGTGCTGTGGGCCAAAAATTGACCAGCGTGTGCCATGGAGGTTGGGGATCATCTCAGTGTGGTCTGTTTAAATTTTTGTGGCCATTTGGGTTGACAAACCAACGAAACAGTGCGAACAAGACAATTTTGGGCCAAAATAATGTGCTATAGCCCACGGTTTTGGTGTGGGCCCAGGTTTTGAGAGTGTTGTGGGCTAAAAATTGATTGAGGCATGCCAGGGAGGTCGGGGATCATGCCATTATGGCCCGTTTAAATATTTTTGGCCATTTAGGTGGACAAACGGGCAAAGTAGCACGAATGAGGCATTTTCAGACCAAATCGATATGTTATAGCCCACGGTTTTATGGGTGGGCTTGGGATCCGAGCATGATGTGGATCAAAAATCAACTGGAATATTCCAAGGAGGTTGGGGATTGTCCCATTGTGGTCTGTTTTAATTTTTGTGGCTATTTGGGTATACAAATAGGCAAAATGGCGCTAATAGGGCCTTTTCAGGCCAAATCGGTGTGCTATAGCCCACAGTTTTGGGGGTGGACCCGGGGTCCAAGCGAGCTGTGGGCTAAAAATAAATCAAGGTGTCTAAAGGGGGTTGGAGATTATCCCAGTATGGTTTGTTTTAATTTTGCAGCCATTTGGGTGGACAAACGAGCGAAACGGCATGGATGGGGCATTTTTATGCCATATCGGTGTGCTATAGCCCGCGATTTCAAGGGTGAGCCCAGGGTCTGAGCGTGATGCGGGTCAAAAATTGACCGGGACGTTCCAAGGAATGTTGAGGATCATCCCAGTATGGTCCGTTTAAATTTTTGTAGCCATTTGGGTAGACAAACAGGCAAAAGCCAAACGAGGTATTTTTTGGACTAATCGATGTGCTATAGCCCACTGTTTTGGGGGTGGGTCCGGGTTTCAGTTGTGATATGGACCAAAAATTGACAAGAACGTGATAGAGAGGTTGGGTATTATCGCAGTGTGGTTCATTTAAAGTCCCGTGGCCATTTGGGTGGACAAACGGGCAAAACGGCATGAATGGGGCAATTTTGGGTCAAATCGGTGTCCTATAATCTAGGGTTTTTGTGGTGGATTTGGGATCCAGACTTGCTGTGGGACAAAATTTGACCGAGACATGACATAGAGGTTGAGAATTATCACAGTGTG